>JAKZHN010000047.1:155822-170895 GCA_037179335.1 Cyclaneusma minus | reverse complement strand
GGGGCCCGCCCCAAGCCCCCCGGGCCTCGCTGGGCTGTATTTAACATCTCACAAATTCCACCCATTGGAATACCGCGCGCCGCGCGCCACGGGGGTTTGGGGGCTGGCCCCCATAAATAAAAGAAGATGCGATCCGGTGCCGTTGAAGCTTGCAAGGTAGAAGGGTCTGATGGCATTGCAGCTCATATAATTAGAAGGATGGTCAACTCACTAGTAATAGTTCGGCACGTCCGTATTGTTGATTCCACTCAGCGGATTATAGAAATACGTGGCATCGTCGCCCGACTGGAAATCGGCCAGTATAATCAGCTCGCTCCAGTCGATGCGCATCTTGGTGCTGCTGAGCTGCTGCACGCGCCACGCCTGCAGGGTCTGCGACTTGAGGCCGGGCGTCTCGGGCAGGCCGTCGGCGATGACGGAGGACAGGCCTTCGTACCACCACGCGATGGTGGTGTTTTGGGTGGAGGCGGCGATCTTTTGGTAGGCTTTGTAGACGTCGATGTCGGCGGGGAGGGGGAGGAGCGAGGGGAAGGGCATGGAGTCGTCGGTGTAGGGGTAGGCGGAGGTGGTGGTGACGGTGCTGGTTGCGGTGGAGGTGATGGTGATGTCTTGGGTTGTGGTTACTGTTGCTGTGGCGGTGATGCAGGCTTGGGGGGATGCCTGGGCCAGAGGCGCGAGGACAGGGCCGAGGAGGAGGGCTGCTGAGAGAGACCGCATTTTGGCGGCTGGCGAGGTAGGAACGACGGCCAAGTGAGATGGGAATGATGGCTCAATGGGAAAGGAGAGAGGAAGCCAAGGGGATGAATGGAGGAGGATGGGAGGAATGGAGGAGGATGGGAGAAATCGAGCAGAATAGAAGGGCAGAGACGCAGGACAACAGAGGAGATATATGAGCTGCTACTCGTACCGTACCTTACTTATCGGCGAGTTCTCCTGCAGATAGCAGGGTGCCAAAGCTGGTATCTACAGTCTCCACACTCCACAGATACGGGAATCTGGAATCTCGATATTCGGCACCCTGGTGGAGACAGGATCCCGGTCCGCTCTCCAGATGTCATGTCCAGCTCGGAGCAGACAAACAACACATGGGAGATCACATCCCTTCATCTCAAACACCAGTATACATGCAATAGAACAGACCAAAGAACGGGATATGAAACAACACAAAACGAAACTAAAGACTCGAAAGCTGGAAAACAAAAAAGATAAAGTACCTCACCTTGTGCTTCGCCGTCGGCCAGCAAACACCTCATCGGCATCTCCAGGGTCCTCCTCGAGGACATACGCCGCGAACATGCATATCTCCGAGCATCGATGCTTGGCGCCAGGGCCGATGCGGCGCAAGCACATATGCAAGGCACACGCCTTATCGCAGCTTGCGTATACAGCATGGGTAAAGCCAAGCTTTGGGATCAAGGTCTTGTTCTGGCAGCATGCCCGTTGGATGACCACATAGAAAAATGATGTTTGTCGCCGAATTGACCAAGGAGTGGTTTACCATCGATGTTGACTGTGATCTTGGTGGCTGTGAGATGGCAGATTTGCTCAATTGATAAAAGCCAATACATACTGGCTCTCCTGAGAGGGTATTTGAGCGAGGGGGCCAAACTGTGGTATTCGGCTGCAGTGGTGATGGTGTTTGTCAAGAGCGCACCGTGATGTGCTGCGAATCGCCTCATATCTCCTCGCTGGCCTGTGCGTATCATGAAGAAGACTCGGTCCGAGCGGGTCCGATAAACAACCTGTGGAGTGGGGAGTGGGGGAGCGCAGGAAGGGGGGCGTGCGCTTAGTATCCTATACAGCTAGTTTGTACGATATACTAGCACTTTGTGTTCATAAATCCCAATATCCTGCCATTGGAAATATTTGTTCCTGTGACAAAATTGCCTTCCCCTTAACAAGATGGCAACCACGGCGCTGTTAGAATGGCCGGGTCAAGGGGCCTAATCGAACCAGGCCGATGTAACTCAACCTTCGGGAGCAGAAAGTGCTTTCACGCCATCTTCACTTGGATCTCTGACTGTCAACTGCACATTCGACTGTCTTGTGAACAATTAGCTGTTGTCTGAGCATTCGCCTGGCATCCGTCTAAATCACAAACTCATAAGCCAACTCCCAAACTCCCGGTTGACCCAACCCATTTCCCTGTCACGGAGACTTACTGAGGGAGCCAAGAGCCCGAACAAGCAGTAGGTGAAGACTGGATTAGTGAAGCTAAGGGGAGAAGGAGAGGTCCGGAGAGCTCTGCCTTCTTATCCTACATAGCTTCAGCTCTAACAAAGAAGCTAGGAAGACAAAGGAGCGGTGTGGCTGCCTAAGGAGTGGCTGCCTAAGGCCTCCACCCCTAACCCCGTAACATTCCCCACCCAGCTTGACCTGCAAGCCCTATTCAAAACCTCTCCCAACTCCATACAAGATACATTGTTGTTGCAGGATAGCGCCTTGGCAGCTCTCTTAGTCAGCTAGAGGTCTATATATACGGCTGAGAGAGGGCTCCTTCAGCTCTTCTCTCTTCAGTCCTCTCTATCTCCAGTCTCCTGGCCTTCTGCTCATGCGACAATTGTCGTTATTGCAAGGTCACTTTGGCGACTGACAGAAAGTGGAAAACGGAGAGAGAGAACAGAAGGCCGGGGAAGAACTTGTATGTCTTCTCCGCTAGGGCACGGGTCTGGCGGTATTCAAAGACACTATTTTCACCAGGGCCCGAATGGTCCGGTCTGCGAGTATGAGATCCAGGATGGGAAGTAGTAGACGAGCCTTGTCCGGACACTGGCCGTGCGCCACTTCTTTGGAATTGCGAGGTATGGTTGTCGTTGAAACAAAATCGCGGATATGATGCTGGAGGCTGTGTAAAGTCTCCGAGATGGGAAGGTGTTGAGACTTGGAGAGTTTTTCAAGCAGAGCTTGGGTGAAAGAGAAGCGATGCCGGATTTCGGTGAGGAGAGCTGTCGACCTGGCGTCGATGTCTGTCGTCGTATTCGGGATCTGGAGCACGGCGCTTTCGGTTCGGGGTTCGAGGCCAGACTCGAGGAGTCCTCGGTGATGTGCTCCGGGAGGATTCTTCCGAGGAGTAGGAATCTGAAATGTGGCGAACTTCTTCCCATCTGGCGAGTGTGATGGTGTCTCAAATGATGGTGATGACATAGTGTTCGTCCGGGTACTTGGGCGTTGAGAGGAACTTGGCAAAGCGCGCTTTCTTCACCCCTCTCCGCATCCCCATTACCTTCATTGTTGCATCTATTCGTCTTCGCTCGCTCTCGTAAAGTCCAGTCCATTCAAATGAGCCAGCCCTGTAATATTCACCCCTTCTGGACTGAGACTCCGCGAGTACTAATCCTCGGATCTCCCTGGGATAGTCATAGCTAGATGGCAAAGATTCGCTCATCATCGGCAGAATAACAACGGGGCCGTCGAAACGATCCGTATCCAGAGCAATATTAACGGCGCTGAAGTCGAACCAATCGAACCTGGAGTCGTTTGGCTCAAACCCATGGCACAAACCAATGCTTTCGCGAAGCTTGCCTGCCACTATAAGCTTGCAGCTCATCGTGAGAGAACCTCCAGAGAGTTGTCCGAGTAGATTTGGTCCACAAGGGATAGTGGAAACATCAAGGACATGAGCGAAATATTGACGTGCTGCCGCACGTAGGTGTGTATGGGGATCACAGAGTGGGTGGTTTATGCTTGCTGTACCAGGCAGCGATGCCCAGGACCACGAGGGAGCAATATACTGCGTACCTGATAGTACTCGTTCACTCCAGGATACGGGCTCGCGACCGACCCATAGCAGCTGCTCTTCCATGTCTTTGCTCCATAGTCCGCCGAAGTAGGCGTCCCCAGTCTGCTTTTGAAATTTTCGGGCAATTCCAGACAAGGCTACAAGCTTGTCACTAGTGTAAGTGAGTTGACTTCTACAATAAAGCTGTACCACTTCGTTCCAGGGCCGCAGGTAAACCGAGTCGTTGTCGCGCGCATTCGGCCCTTGGGCTCCGTCGGGGAAAGTTTCGGAGGCCAACAGACTTCTGCACTCCCAGAATATCTCAGTATTGGTGAAAAAGAGTGTTCTAGGAGCCAAGATCCATTCCTGTAACACCCATGCTCGCGTACACAAGGGTGAGTCATTCACCGACTCAGAATACGTCGTCCCAAGGACTGTCCAGGTAATCATAGCAGGTGTTGAATCTTCTCGCCCAGTATATCGTGGAGGATGGCTCGACCGCGAAATTGAACGAAAACAAAACTTTCCAATATAGCCTTCAGGCTGCATAAAACAACCATACGTGCCGTTCGGAGCCGCTGCGGCAGCGATGTTGATCGTAGAGCCGCCATACACTTCGCTCATAAGAACTGATTCTTGCCTCCAATCCTCTACCGAGTTCTGTATAATGCAAAGGGAGTCGATCCATAAAAAATGGAGACCTAGGCTTTTTGTAATAAATATTGCATCCCGAAAGGTCTTCGAAAGGCCACGCGGCCCATGTTCGGGTATGAACTGGGTAAACTGATTTAAAGACTCCTTTGTAAGAGTAAGGAAGTCGACACCGCCCCAACAATGACTTAAAGTAGCATACTGGGGTCGTTCTACTAAGTCTGAGGTAACAATTAGGCGTACCGGTTGAGAATGAACATCAATAAGACGTGCAGGTAGACGATGAGTCGAATCGCCAGCGCCTAGGCACGAATGGGTGTCCAAGCAAAGTCGCAACCAGTGCTTTGCCAACTCAAGTCCGACAAAGCGATCTGGGTCGTCCAGTGCAACCTTGGGTGGCTCAGAAGCATCCCCTGTTGTTTGTCCTGTTTGTTGTGAGTTTCTTCCGCTGCAACATCGATATTAAAATGAGGAGAGAAAAATAAGTATCGCACCTTGCACTAGTTGTAACTCAAATATCATGGTGAATAAGGTACCTCTCCATCCATGCGGCGGCAATGATAGATACACCTGCTTGTCGTTCTTCGCTATGTGAATCTTCCGAGCTTTCGAGGGTACGCGCAGGCATTTCACGCGCAGGCATTTCACGCGGCCCTGAAGTTTGTATAACCTGTCGAAACAGATTTGGGGGTCATTCCGCCTGAGACGTTGCAAGAACAACAAACATAAATGGCATCTTTGCTGACAGGAAGCCTCGAATTCGTAAACATTTTCATGGTAAATAGCGGGTTCAAATGGCTTCTGGTGCCAGATCTTCAAAACTCTTCGGCAGTTGGCGCAATGATCGTCACGCATTTCTACACGATCCATAGCAAGGCTGACATGCTGCCTAATTCGTTCCCTGTCGAGCTCGTCATCGTCTAAGCTTTGCCAGAATTCACGCTGGAAATCCACGACGGTTCTGTAATTGCCGTTTCGGTATCTGTATCTGCCGTCTCGTTTAAACTGCGAGTGCCACGCGAACCACGCGGTAAGATTTTTATGCCCTTCATTACCACAGGCGCAGCTCTCCGCGCTCTCGGGGTTGTGGTCACCATTGCTGCCTGAACCGTGGGAATCGGACTCTTTGCTCTTGGAAGCATCGACAGGGTTTGGCTGACCGAGTTCCTGTTCGTCAACACTGCCAGCAACAGGATCTCGTCGCTCGATGTCGGAAGGCGAAGAGGTATCGGATGCTCGTTCCAAGTACTTGCTGCTTGCTTCTCCTTCGTGCTCAGCGAAACCCTGGTCTTCGTTCGAACTGAACAGAAGTCGGAGGTGGTAAGACTCAGAGGCATCGATGGCGTAGGGTTCGTCGAGGTTCGGTCCGTCGAAACTGCCAGCATCAGAGGCTAGCTGCTCGATTACGGAAGGAGAAGGATCGTGGGATGCCGACATTGTGTCAAGTGAGACTGTGTGATGCTGGTGGTGTTGGACTTGGGAAAAGGTGGGATATGGTGCTATAGCTTCGGAATGTCTGACGCTCGTGATCTTGGCTTGAGAACAGATGGGATATGGGGTTACGGCTTCGGAAAGATCTTGGACAGTTGAAGTCAGCAGAGACCTGGCGAGATCAAGAATTCAAAAGCGCGAGGCTCTGGGGTGTTACCTCATACTCTTGCTGCTTGTTGGGGACTTCAGAACCCCGCAAATGAGACGTATCACAGGCTGCACAGCCTCACTGTATAGATACCTAGGTACGAGATAATGAACGAGACCTTCCCACCAATCAAAAACCCCGTGGGCTCTGACACTTGCCAAAAGCTGAAAGATATTGGCCAGCTCATCAGGGCCGCGTAAGGCTCCGATGGTAATATCATGGCCCCGACTTCGAGAAGGGCCTAGGGCTGCAGAACGAGGGAGCAGCATAATTGATAAAAACAGACCACGAGTTTTGTCAAGAACTGCTTGATGTTTTGAGCGGTATTTGCTATGTAGATATCAATTTGGTTTTTCGAGCAGAGAACAAGAACGAGCGCAGCGAGGCACGGGGGTCTGGGGGCTGGCCCCCAGGAATCCAGCTGCAGGTGGCATCGAAGCTGGTTAGTGAAACAGCGGAGACTTGAATGCTAAGTTCAGACATCATGGAAGCAAAAAGTAGAAGAAATCTTTGCGAGGACAGTGAAGAAAGTACAGAGACATGAAAAGTAGAGAATGAGCGGTGCGTGTGGATGCGTTTGGTGGTGGATGAGGATTGAGACTGTCGTTCATTTCGAGTCCCGGAAGTTGTGGATGAAACGTCTAGGGAGCGGTATGAGGAATTGAGGAGAGTATGGTGACTTCTGGGGGTTCGACGAGAGAAGAGCGTGTTGTGTTTTCACATATGAGTGACAGATGTTGATGTTGAGAGGAAGGTCGGAGGAGAATGAGATAGGCGGAAAGCTGTCACTGTCACATGTCACCGTCACCGTCATAGCTGTCACTTGCTGTCATATGCCCACAGCCTTGTCACGCGAGGCTGAGTGTGGCTGGCCCGGTGAGGCTGACGCGACGCTAAGACCGCTGGAATTCGGGCGCGAAGCTATGTCTCCCTCTCCAACCGCACTCCATCAAAGAATCTCTCTTCCTCTCCCACAACACCTCTCCTGCTCGTCTTCACACGCGCAGGCTCGTCAAGCAATCCTGTTGTTTGGCTCTGGACTGGCACTTTGAACCACCCAGATCTGCTCCAATCCCTCCACGACACCTGTCCACACCAGCTCTCCCACCCCAATTCGCAACCATGTCGACTGCCGATCTCATGAGCGGTCGCTTTGACGACGACGAGTCCGAAGACGACAACTTCAACCCTGCGCCTGCCGACATGTCTGACGAGGAAGATGCCCCGCGAAATGGCAAGGCTAATCGCAACGGCGGCGCGCGCAACGAGGAAGATGACGACGAGGATGAAGAAGCTCCGTCGTCGAAGTCGAAGCAGCGCAGAAGTGCTGCCGATGATGAGGATGGTGCTGGCGAGGATGAAGAAGACGCCGAGGGCGATGGCGAGGATCTTGGCGGAGATGACGATGACGAGGAGGATGAGGAGGAAGACGAAGAGGAGGAGGAAGTCACTGTGAGTTTTGTCCCTTCTGCGACGACATCTCTGCAGACCGTCTCTCGAACTCAGAAATCAAATCTGCGACGAGACTTTGATGCTCGACTCTGGGGCTCGAATCCGGCGCTCGACTTGTTGCTCGACCTGCTGCTCGAGTCTGACACTCCTCTGCCATTGCATCAATCTGCGACCACGCCTCTGCAAATGACATCGAGCGCAGCGAGCCACGGGGGTCTGGGGGCTGGCCCCCAGGAATAACGTGTCTCGAACGCCGGAATCAAATCTGCGATTCTGCATCTGTATTGCCACTTTGCTGACATCTCTGATCTTCTAGGGCCACCGCAGAAAGCGCCGCCGCGAGCGTCGCAACCAGTTCCTCGATGTCGAAGCCGAAGTCGACGAAAGCGAGGATGAAGCCGATGAAGACGAGGACGAACTCAATGAGCTCAAGGACAACTTCATCGCCGACACCCACCCCGACGACCTCCACGAGCTGCCTGCGGGCGCCGACTCCGACGACCGCCGACATCGCGAGTTGGACCGTAGACGTGAGATGGAGGCCAGTCTGGACGCAGAGAAACAGGCCGAGATTCTGCGCAAGAGATACGCCAAGAGACAGACTGGACCTGGCTTGGGCGACTCTGCTATTGTGCCAAAACGCCTTCTGCTCCCCAGTGTCGAAGATCCGAGCATTTGGGCTGTCCGGTGCAAGGAAGGCAAGGAGCGCGAGGCCGTCTTCCAGCTGATGAAGCGGGTCGAGGAGAAAGCAGGTACGCCGGATCAATTGAAGATCACCGCAGCCTTTGAGCGAGGAGGCACCAACGCGTCAATGCGAGGATACATCTACGTCGAGGCGAAGCGTCAACCTGAGGTCTTGTCCGCTGTCGACGGCATTATGAATGTCTACCCGCGAACCAAGATGCTGCTGGTCGAGATCAAGGAGATGCCGGATCTGCTTCGAGTGCAACACACCGAGGCCCTCGAAGTTGGCTCGTATGTCCGAATCAGGCGGCCTGCCAAATATGCAGGTGACTTGGCCCAGGTCATCGATGTCACGTCCAATGGCTTGGAGGTGAATGTCCGATATGTTCCCCGACTCGACTACGGCCTCAATGAAGATCTCAACGCCCCTGTCGACGCATCTGGAAAGAGAAAGCGTGTGGCTGCAGGACCTCGACCACCACCAAGGCTGTTCAGTGATACGGAGGCCAAGAAGCGTCATGCGAGATTCTTGAACAACATCCAGCCCAACGTCTGGCTGTACCATGGCGATGAATACGCCAATGGATACTGCGTGAAAGACATGAAGATTCAGAATCTGATCACCAAGGATGTCAACCCGACCCTCGAAGAAGTCACTCGTTTTGCGACTGGCGCTGAGGATGGTACCGAGAATTTGGACTTGAATGCTCTCGCAGCAAGTCTGAAACAAAGCACCGCCAATGCGTCGTATCTTCCAGGCGACATCATCGAAGTCTGGGAGGGTGAACAGAAGGGTGTCATTGGCAAGGCAGTGTCAGTCCAGGCTGATATTGTTACGATGTCTGTCACTGACGGACCTCTTCGGAATCAAACGATTGAGGTTCCAGTCAAGGGTCTTCGCAAGAGATTCCGTACTGGTGACCACGTCAAGGTCATCGGTGGAAGCAGCTACCGCGATGAAGTCGGTATGGTGGTCAAGATTTCCGAAGACAAGGTCACCTTTGTCAGCGATCAGAACATGACTGAGATCACTGTCTTCAGCAAGGATCTGCGCGAGGCCAGCGATGCTGGTGGTGCTGGTTCTCTTGGTCAATATGCACTCTGGGATCTGGTTCAGCTTGATCCAGAAACCGTCGGCTGCATCGTCAAGATTGACCGCGAGTCCATGATTGTGCTCGACCAGAACGAGTCCACTCGAACTGTTCTCCCGTCTCAGATCTCCAACAAAATCGAGAAGCGAAAGCATGCTGTTGCCACCGATCGGAATGGTGCTACTATCCACGTCGACGATATTATCAAGGAAATTGGTGGTGATGCCAGGCAAGGCCGAATCATGCACATCCACAGAGTCTTTTTGTTCATGCATGCCCCCGAACGCACCGAGAATGCCGGTGTCTTCGTGGCGAGGACTACCAACGTCGCATCCGTCTCGAACAAGGCCGGTGTCAAGCAGACTCTTGCTGGCCCCGATCTGACTGCGATGAACCCTGCGCTGAAGCGAAACGGTGCTGCTGAAGCCAATGCAATGCCACCGCCCAAGACCTTCGGTCGTGACAGAGCCATCGGCCAGACTGTCACGATCAAGAAGGGTGGCTACAAGGGCTTGCTGGGTATCGTCAAGGATGCCACTGATACCCACGTCCGGGTTGAGCTCCACACCAAGAGCAAGACGATCAATGTTCCCAAGGAGTTTGTCAACTACCGGGACAAGATCACTGGTAGCATTGTCGATCCACACCGCGGACGTGGAGGATATGGGGGAGGAGGTCGCGGTGGTGGAATGACTCCAAGACACGATGGTAGCCGTACTCCAATGGCTGCCGGACATCACGAGCGAACTCCTGCATGGGGTTCGGGTTCTAACAGAAGTAAGTTTTTTCTTTCCTTGTCACCCCTCGAATTAACTATTCTGTCTTGTCACTGCTTCTTTCCTGGGGGCCAGCCCCCAGACCCCCGTGGCTCGCTGCGCTCGATTTTTCCTCAAATGTAATTCTGTTTCAAACTTCGAAAAAGAATCGAGCGCAGCGAGGCCCGGGGGTCTGGGGGCTGGCCCCCAGGAAGATGCCCCTAGTGATTCGGCTCTTTTTGGTGCAATCTTTCAAACTCGGCTGTTTACATGGATACTGACGTCTGAATAGCACCTGCCGGAGCAACAGCCAGTACTGGCAGCAGAACTCCTGCATGGAGCCGTGGCGGCGGTGACAGTCTCGGTTCACGAACACCTGCGTGGCAGAATGACGGAAGCCGCACCGCATACGGCGCCGGCAGTCGCACTCCCGCCTGGGCAGCTGGCAGCAAAACTCCTGCTTACGGCGGCAGTTCATCCCGCTCCGACGATCCTTTTGCGTCTGGCTCCAAGACTCCAGCATACGGCATGAGCTCGCGCGCCGACGACCCCTTCTCCTCTGGCTCCAAGACGCCCGCGTACGGAATGGGCTCATCTGGCGGTGGTGATGCGTGGGGTTCCAAGACTCCCGCGTACGGCAGCGGCTCCAATGCAACGCCCGCTCACAATTCCTCTCGCAACGAGTCTGCCTCGGACGCCTGGGGCAACACCGCATCCGCCTCCGGCCCCTACGATGCACCCACCCCAGGCGTCACACTCTCCGCCCCCACCCCAGGCGGTCCCAGCGGCCCCACACCCTCCGCTGCCCCCTACTCCGCCCCCACCCCCGCCGCCTACCCAACCGCTCCCACTCCCGGCGCTGGCTGGGGAGGCGCAGCGGGTCCCGAAAGCGCGCCAACTCCAGGTGCATTCCAAGCTCCTACGCCGGGCGCTGGCTACGGTGGACCGGAAAGCGCTCCCACGCCGGCTGCGGCGCCGACTCCGGGGGCCAGTGGAGGGGGCTATCCGTATGCTGCGCCGACGCCGGGATGGGGTGCTGGTGCCGGGGTGCCGGAGACGCCGGGGGCGGGGTGGGGTGGGGATGATGGGGGGGATGGGCCGAGGTATGAGGATGATTAGGAGGGAGGTTGGAGGTGTGGGGATGAGTGGGGGTTGTTTCTCTCGCGAGTCTGGGGATTTGCAGATCGAGGTCTGGTTGGTGGTGCATTGGACTGGGAGTTTTATCGACTCGTGGTGGTGCACTGAACTGGGAGTTCTCGTTCGTGCGGAAGGAACGAGTTTAGATTAGAGTCTAATTAGAAGAATGGCTAGCTAGCTCTATGGAGACGGACTGGTTACAGATCCATACACAGCTTTGATTTGATGCGCGATAACTTTTGATGCGTTGAAAAGCGCTATTGAGGAGTGGGGGCTTGGCCCGACGGCGTTGAAGGGTGGGTGGATGGGATTAGAGCATGCATGTGTGGTGGATTTGGGTTGGTTGATTGTGTAAGCTACTGGGAAGAAGTGAGAAAGAAAGGAGAAGGAATGGAAGGATGAAATGAAATGCCTGTCTTCTAGGTAGCTGTGAGGTTGGGTGAATGTGATGACTGTAATATGGATGGCGATGTGTGGTAAGTAGTGAAAATGTGCTTGCAGAAATTTCCAGCACGAGTCTGATATGCTTTGGGGTCTAATGTGTGTGTATCCAGCGGCTATGTGC
The DNA here is from genome assembly GCA_037179335.1 of Cyclaneusma minus. Lineage (NCBI taxonomy): Eukaryota > Fungi > Ascomycota > Leotiomycetes > Marthamycetales > Marthamycetaceae > Cyclaneusma > Cyclaneusma minus. Next base: position 159,203 of record JAKZHN010000047.1, on the reverse strand, counting down.
TAACTGCTAATGCCAATTCCCGGGTGTGAGGAGTTATGGCTATCGATGGTTGATGAGATCGAGCACGGGGGTCTGGGGGCTGGCCTTTAAAAAGTCGATAGCATAAGCAGCAGCTTGTTAACAAGAAGTAGATTTTTGATTTTTAATAGCGGCAGTTGAATAGTTTCGAGACAGTCAATTGCCTAACAAAGGTGTTTCTTGGAATCCAGGAACAGGCCGTGCTTTCTGCGGTTGAAATGCCGAGGGATTTGGGATTTGGGATTCAGAAGGATAAAACACGGGGTATTGTCTGAGAATTGCCACGGGTTGGATTTTACTTTTAGGAGGGGGGTGTATATAGATTTTTCTTTCGTCATCCTCAATACTGTATCTCTATCCGAGCTTGGATTTCTTTTCGATTTTGTATATTTGCGCGCCATGTCCAGTCTGTTTCTTGAGAAATTTCTGCGAAGCACATTGTGGTATGGGATGGATGATGGGAGGATGAGGATCCCATTTTGAAAGATTATGATATGGTCATCCCAGGGCTGTACTCGCGTGGCCCCCAGACTTCCCTTTCGGGAACCTGGGGTTCTGCTGGCTGTGTCGATGACGTGTTGACTCTTGCTTGGGGTTATCTGTTAATCTGTACGTGTATTTTCGCATGTGTTGGAAATGTCACATTTGCTGTGGACTCTTCTATTAAAATTAAGTAGTCAACAAGTTCAGGGATTACACGATAATTTGGAAGCAGGAAGCTGGAATGGTGAGGAGTCCGAAACTCAAACGTCTTCAAAAACTCAAGGCTTCGAGTCGAACTAGCGAATGTCCATGTCGCGATGCTAGATGTGGTTTTGGCTTCGGCAGCGACTGGACTGCGGGATGACGGCGCGGGACGAGAATCATCCAATCATCGTGGTGCAAAGATCTCTAGTGCTTGCTTGTCCACGACGACAGCATAGTTTGAGCATCATTCTTCCAACATCAGTCTTCATCGGTCCATCACTACCTCAATCACACACCCCAATCCAACCCCAATCACACACCCCAATCCAACTCCAACCCCCCCACCCCGCTCCACCAACTCGCCAAGCATCTTTGTATATATCTACTCTACTACACAGCCACTTCCCATCAAAACCTCTTCAATCCACAAACCATGGCATCCCTCCTCCCCATCCTCAAAGACATCCTGCCCATGATTTCTCCAGGCGAAGTAAGCGTCACCAAAGCCGCCGAAGTGCAAGACGCCTCGACAGGGCAGACGGGCGGCATGACAAGAAAGGTATGAAATGAGCTTGCGTGACAAGGTTCAATGTTCATAATTGCTGGGAAGAGTCGATTCTGACGTTTTGGGTGGGCGGACGTAGGCTGCTATTGTGGGGAAGTCGACGCGGTTGTGCGCTTCTGGTGAGTTGAGGTTGTCGTTCAGTTCAATGTCAATTTTGTGATTTGTTGGACTGCGTTTTGCGAATCTGTATGACAGGGTTGTGGTTCTTGTGGTGGGGTTCCTAGGTTGCGAGTTCCCCAGGCTGCTTTGGTGGCAAGTGATGAAGCCACCATCCCCAATAGTCTCCCAGTATTCATTTTGGGTATCTAGCCATGGGTATCTAGCCAAGGGTTTAGAGCAAGTCATCTCTACCTCGCATTCCACTTCTCAAATCTTGCATCTCCTTCCGTTTTATGCAGGACTCTTTCTGTCTGTGTCAGTGTCTCGAAACATACAAGATGTACAACACTCCCCAAGTCCTACTTCCATTCTCATTCATAGACTCCTTCCTCACACAATCTAGCACATACGACCATAGACTGAGGAGAACTGGCAAACCCGTCCGCTCTTGCATACATAAGCCTCAGATCGGCAGATTAGTAGTTGGGTGGGTGACCACCAGCGAATACCTGCTGTTGTATGTTTTAACTTTTTGCCAGTTTTCTCGTCTTTGCTTTCCTAGTGTCACCCTCATAGGGTCGAGAAGGCTTCTATGCACTGTTTTAATGTCGTGTCATTTTCTGAAATCGCTACCATCATATTCTCGGGGGCCAGCCCCCAGACCCCCGTGGCTCGCTGCGCTCGAATTCGCTCCAGCTGCAACTCTGAACTTGGCTGCTTGATATTCGTCAATGCAGCCCAGAAGCTGGCATTCATTCATTTGCCGTGGCGATGTTTGTCAGGGACGTGCTAACTTGCAACAGTAATGACAGCGGAACCCTACACCTCGTCAGCTGTTCATCATCACGGAGAACAAGATACTATTGTGTATGCGCTGGCGTAAGTAGACTGATTCAGTCTGTTTCGAGAGCCTCCAGCGATACACCCCCTTTTTGTTTTGTAGAGTACAATCTCATCAATTTCTCTTTGGTGATATGTTCCACGTTTGAGCACCAAGTTATCTCTGTGAGATTCGATAATCACTTTACCTCACTCACTCTCACTCTCTCATATCCACCACCTTTTACACATCAATCATTCCCCACAGCCCAAATCTGCCAATCTCCTACCAAACCCAACACCACCCATCCCCCACACCCCCTCCAACCCTTCCCCACACCCAGCTCACCCCTCCACCATCCCACAGCGGCCGCGGCGGCGCCATCCTCTCGCGCCCCGACCCGTCGGCGCCCCCAATCAAGCAAGTCCTCGAACCGGGCGATTTCGCGCTGATCCCGGCGTATGCGGAACACCAGGAGGTGAATAATGGGGAGGAGGTGATTACGTGGGTTATTACGCGGAGTGGGAAGGAGCCGGTGGTTGTTAATTTGAGTGGGTGGGGTGGGAGGGAGGTTTGAGGGGATTGTGAAAGGGGGAGGGCGAGGGGGAGGGGGAGGGCGAGGGGGAGGGGGAGGGCGAGGTGGCGATGGGGAATGGTGGGGATGGAAGGGGAAAGTGGGAGAGTGGTGGGTTCATGGAAACTTCTGACGGCAGTTGGGATGAGGAGAGGAAAAGCAATGGAAGATTTGCTGAGGTGGTGAGATGGTTATTAAGTGATATTAGGTTGCTTTGGGAGGCACGCGCTTTGCGGACGGAGTTGGCCAAAGTAAGTCCCTGGAAATTAAAAATAGCCCGCCTCCTATATCATGCAATTGTGCGGCTCCTGGACACGACGAACTCAGAATCCCCGTTTTCAAAACTCGCTCGCATCCTCTGTATGTATTACTGTCTGTGGTCATACCTCCATCGTACCCCTACCACATCCCGTTTTCCACCCTCCCTCGAATCATCATCCTTATAGGTACCTTAGTTATAGCATAATCCCCAAACCCAAATCCTCCAACTCGCCATCGCAAAAACAAAGTCTCGCGCAGCGAGCCAGGGGGTCTGGGGGCTGGCCCCCAGGAAGTCGATAGTATGAGGTTGCAAACAAATAACGTGGTAGATCTTTAGGGGCATGCTTTCTGGGGGCC
>JAKZHN010000047.1:126537-155396 GCA_037179335.1 Cyclaneusma minus | reverse complement strand
GGCGCGGGGGGGGGGGGGGGGGCGCCCCCCATGCACTCCTTGAGTATGCGTTCCAAAACAAAACTTGGTTTTCTTTTTTGGGGGATGGCTGGGGGGCCCCCCCCCCCCCCACCCCCGTGGCTCGCTGCGCGAGATTTTTCTTTTTGTGGGAAGTTGGAATAGCTGTGCTGGAAGTCGGGAAATAGCTTTCCTCTTGTAGCTTTCCTCTTGTTGCAGAATAGCGCTCTGAGAACTCTATTGGTCGGCTAGGGGTCTGTGTATATGGCTGATAGTTAGAGTTTTTTTTTTCTTAGTCCATCTCCATACCTCTTTTCTTTATGCGAAACCTCTTTTTCTCAAAAACAGGCAATCAATCCATCAAGCAGATCAGCATCTTCTAGTAGCTAGCCTGCACATTCCTCGCTTTTCTTTATTATTTATACTGCGATAACTTTTCCTCTCAGTGTAGGCGTCCCATCATCTCGGATTCTCATGCAATCAACCCTCCCGTCCCGCGTAATATCAAGAAAAGCCATCCCCGTCCCAAACGACACAATCCCAAAAGCCCCCCTTCCCAATCCCTCCTCTGCCAGCAACGCCTTCGCCGCCACGGAATAATATCTCAGCATATCCACGTGCGTCAGGTCCTTGTATTCGTGCGCATACAAATGCACAGCGTGGAGTAACTCTCCCTCAGAGTCTGAGAAGTCGACGCGCGAAAGACGCATATAGCTCGCAGGCACTACGCACCCAGCGCGCGTTACCAGCGGACTTGGGAGGGGGAGATTGGTGGTTAGGCGAGATGGATGGCCGTTTATGGTTTTGAAAATGTGGTTAAGAGATTATCCCATGCGGCGTGTTCGGTGGCGATACGTTGCGGAATGCTAAGGCTTTGAGCGGCTTCGATTTGGTCTCCGGTTGGATTTAAAATGCTGATGGAATACTCGTAGTCTTCGGCGTCGGAGGGGGATGGGGGCGTGTTGGTGCTGGAAGACGGGACTGAGCGCTGCTGCTGCTGCTGTTTCAAAAAGGTTGCCATTGAGGGCCATGGAGGTGTCATGGTGGGTTTGGCTTTTGCCATAGTTTGAGTGATCGAAGAGCATCAGAGAACCTTGGTGGTTTGTGTGGTGGAAAGGAAACCTAGGATGTTTGGATTTTAAAGCTGTGGCGTCTGTCACTCCAGTCGGCGCAAAAAGGGTCCGTATTATTGTCTCCACATAGAGAAGTGGGGCTGGCTTGGTGGAACAACTTTTCTTTCTCATGCATGAGACGTTGTTTCTTGATGCAGCCGCCTACACACGCAGATAGTAACCAACTCCGTCAGCAAAGTGGTCTGCTCTGGTTCAAGAGGTGTAGTTCGCGAGATCGATTGCCTCAGACCCACCCAGAGTCATCGGTAACCGAGGAAAACCCTGATAATTGGGAAACCTAACAGCTTCAAGTTCAACTGACAATTTCAACTTCAAGCTCAGGAGCAACTTCAACTCAACAACTTCAAAGACCAAATTCAGGTTCAAGCGCAATTGAAGTCCAAGCTTAGTCTGCTCAGGTGCAAATTCAAATTCAAGCCCAGGCGCAAATTCAACTTCAAACTCAAGCGCAACTTCAACTCGAAAAATTCAGCTTCAACTCCAAACTAATACGCATGACAAGATCGCGAGGGATTTCAAGCACGTGAAGAAGCGGAATGGCAAGGGCAGACTGCAGCGCATTCGGGCATACAAAACAGCATGCTTTTTCCTTTGACTTGAATGCTGTCTGCGCATTCATGTCTACACCCAGTCACGATTTTTCATGAAAATCGATGCCAATTGCCGGTTTCTGTGCCGTGGCCAGGAAGCATGGTTCCCCGAAACACTTACCCTAAGGTGCGTGAGTTTGCGGGTGGTGGGATTGTTTTCCTTCCACAAGGTTGTAAATTCATCTCCCTTTCACAGGGTGATGAAGGAAAAGAGGTTGAAGGGGAAGGAGAAAAATTGGCAATCTGCTTGCACTTGTATGTGAAATCGGCGTAGTTTCTTGTTGGAGGTTTGAAAATATAGGAATAGATGGAGATTGGAGGTGGAGCTAGCTACCCTATTAGTAGCTAGCTGGAAGCTAAGAACAAAGACCTAAACTACAAGGGGCTAGCTCCAAGTCCTTCTAGAAGGCGCTAGCCCGATCAGTCAGTCTGTAGACCAAACAAATAAGGTCTAGTGGTGCGTAAGTACAGCTCAACACTTACAGGTCCGCAAAGGGGAGCAAAACATGAAATGGCCCAAAAAGACTGTATGAGTATTTGCTTTCACTACCTACCCGTATCGGGATGGGTAATTTGCGCGCCTGCTGCGTTGCTTGAACTAGTAGCCGTCCTCAGGCTCCCTCTTCGGAATAGAACCCCAATTCCCCGTTCATAAATCGCCAGCAACATGCGCTGCGGCGTTAGCATATATCATAAACTCCCCCGGGAGCCTACTGCTTGCCATGCATTTAGGCGGCCGAAGCTCGCCCTAGGATTAGCAGCCTAGCGCTACATCATCCTGACCACTAAGTAGTGTTGCCGGGCATACGTGATAGTCGATTCAACGGGCACTCCGAAGCAGAAGGAGTCAAATGAAAATTGCGCTTGAAGCTGAAGCTGCGCTAAGCCTGAAATTGAAGCTGTTAAGTTGAAGTTGCGTCTGAGCTTGAATCTGTTGTTAAAATGAACTTGCGGTGGGATTTGAAATTGAAATTGTCAAATGGATTTGAAGTTGCGCTTGCGCTTGCGCTTGAATTTGAATTTGAAATTTGAAGCTGTTGAGTTGAAGTTGAGTTTGGACTTGAACCTGAAGTTGTCAAACTGAAGCTGCGCTTGAAATTGTCAAGTTGAAGCTGTGAAGTTGAAGACTGAAGTTGTGTTTGAGCTTGAATCTGTCGTTAAGATGAGGTTGTGCTTGAATTCAAACTTGCATTTGAAGTTCAGGTTGCGCTTGATCTTGAAGTTAAAACTGAAGCTGCAAAGTTGAAGCTGCTAAGTTCTATTGTCAAGGTGAAGTTGACAGGTTAAAGATGGGCTTAAGTTGAATGAAGCTGCTGCTGCGCTTGAAGTTGTGTATGGAATTGAAATTGGACTTTATTCTGAAGTTGAAGTTGATTTTGCGCTTGAAGCTGAAGCTGCGCTTGAACTTGAATTTGAAGTTGCTAAGTTGAAGTTGCGCATAAATTTGAGGCTACGCTTAAGCCTGGAAGTGAAGCTATTAATTTGAAGTGGTGTCTGAGCTTGAATCTGTTGTTAAAGTGAGGTTGCGCTCGAAATTAAAATTAAAGTTGAGGCTGCAAGGTTGAAGCTGCCAAGTTCAAATTGTCAAGGTGAAGTTGACACGTTAAAGATGGGCTTAAGTTGAATAAAGCTCCGCTGAAATTGGGCTTGAATTTGAATTTGGAGTTGTGGTTTGTGAAGTTGAAGCTGCGTCTGGACTTGAAGCTGAAGCTGCAAAGTTGAAGCTGCGAAGTTCAAGTTGTCGACTTGAAGTTGTCAGGTTGAAGCTGCGTTTGAATTTGAAGGTGTCAAGTTCAAGTTGAGGTTGCGCTTGAATTCAAAGCTGCGCCTAAAGTTGAACTTGGAGCTATCAGGCTGAAGTTGCGCTTGAATTTACTTGAATTGAGACTTGGCATGAAGTTGAAATGGCCGAGCTAAATGCTTTCCAAGGCGTCATATACGACGCCAGCCGGACAATAGTTATTAGATCTTTTAGTGCTCGTCTTAGTCTTGCTTGCTTGGACACAGCAAACGGGGGTATTAGTGGACTAGATCGATGAGAGTAAGATAAGAGCATAGTAAATTAATCAACAGTGAAGCTGGTAACGTGCACAAGTTAGTGAATGCAGCAAAATAGGAGGTGCGTAAAAAAACTTTGGGTACTTACTATCTACGGTAGCTTGAGTGAAAATGAAATTTCCACGCTCGTTCTAGCTCGAAGTCACCCGTAGATCATCCAGCTTTGTGTTGCAGCTGCATGGGTTAGGTTAGGGTTAGGTTGGGTCGGGGATATATGAAAAAAAGACCGCCGCTCCGCGGGTTAGTGGGTTAGGGTTTTTTGTTGCTTAATTAGCTCTGAACTACGCACCACGGGGTATATCGTGGTTAGGGTCAGCGGGTACATGTTGGTTAGGGTCAGTGAGGTTAGGAAGGTTAGTGGGTTAGGAAAAGTCAATAAAGTTGGTTTGGCAGTCCATTCCCTTCATTTCTGGAAGCCGAGTGAGGACCCAAAAAGCTTCATGCATACCTAGCCGGGCGCTCAAACCTTATGCCCGCGCAGGAAGTTGTCCAATTGGGGCGCATTCACTTATTAAGTCTCTTGAACATGTCCACAGTCCAGACCTCGCAAAAACCCCTCAATCATTCCAGGAGATTGCGCGGGTTGCTAGGAGGCGGTCGGGGAAGAACAACTGAGTCTTTGCGGGTATAATGGAGGCTGGAAGAGCTTTCGCGAAGCTCAGCTTGTTTGAACTTTGAAGCACGAAAGCTTGCTCGAGCGTCGTAGAATCGGTGACATTGATTCTTCCCCTGCTTTGCCTGTCCGGACCCATCGATGTGCATGAGTGAAATAGCCCTATCCGTCTTCCCGGGCTCCAGCTTCTACTTCCCGCAGCTTCATCCCGCACATATCAATGTGCAACAAAACAACCTGACCATATTGCCGGTCCCCAGCTTCATGGCGTCTGGACACGTCGATGTGCTACAAAATCGCCTACTCTACCTACTTCCTGGGCCCCAGCTTCAACATGTCCAGCTTCAACATGTCCAGCTTCAACATGTCCAGATTTGTCAGCCTGCCATATCAGGCAGCAGCACTAGCTCCTTTGTTAGCGCCGTCTCTCCAGCTCCATAAGAGCTGGCCTTAGCTAGACCTTCCCAATGTCAAGCACCTACGTCCCTCAACAAGATTCAACATGTCCAACTTCAACATGTCCAACTTCAACATGTCCAACTTCAACATGCCCAGCTTCAAACAGACACATCGACGTGCAACAAAACAGCCCATCCCCCATTCCGGCCCCAAACTTTACCCCCAGGCTCCAGCTTCACACCGGCCGAACCCATCGTCGTGCAACAAAACAACAGTCTGTCCCTCTTCCCAGCCCCCAGCTTCACACGGTCCGAACCCATCCACGTGCACCCAAATAATCTATCCATCCCCCTTTCCGGCTCCCTCCTCATGCTAAAACCCAGAAGTTTGGAAATGGCATCTTGGTGTCGAAGTCCGCGAGGGCGAAGCAGCGTTGAAGGAAGTGGTCGTTTGCGAGTGGAAGCAAAAATGGTCACGATTGGTTTATCGATCCACCTGCTAAGTCTGGACCCTGCTGTGTGGATTAGGTCCGCGTTGCGTTGTGCAAGAAACTGGCTGGCGGCGGATGGCTAAGGTCGATACAGTTGATTTTGCCTATTTAGTCCGATTGCGCTAATTTGTGTCCTGGTGGGATTACAGTTTACTACCTAGGGTATGACATCGGACGGATCGAAAAATGTAGGTCATGCGCATTTGGGGGTCGACTGAGGCGAGCTGTTTTTTTTTTTTTTTTTTTTTTTTTTGTTTTTGGTTGTTGCCTATGCGGAGAGCGAGCTCGGTAGAGATCTCATGGGTGAGATTATTCCCACCATCACCATTCACATGATCACATCGACCCTTATTTCTCCTATCGTCCAGTGCAATCGATTTCACTTAGTATCAAATCCCAATCTCGCTTCCATTTCCCCATCTTCACTCTCCCCCCTCAGTCTCCCTCCTCTCCGTTTCGGCATTCGCCCAATACCCGGCTCCTCTCAAGCTTTCGGGCCTCGTTCCAGTCTTCATGATTGCAAGCTGCCTCGGCCTGGGTTTCCTTGCGCGCTAGATAACACCTTGGAGCACGAGACTTTGGACACTGGAGGAAGCTGCCGCTGGAAGGTGCTATTCCGGAAATCCGGCAGCGAGATTTTGGTGATCCATCTATGTGGTTTTGATATGTGTTGTGGTGGTCCGGTGGCTCTTTTAGTCTTTTCATCGGAGCGGCATCTTGAAATCGCCGAGAACTGAATATCGTCACCAGTCCCACTTCGGCTTCACGACATATCCGCTCCAAGTCGAATAAACCACCAACATAGCTCTCATAAGTAAGAAAAAAAAAATACAAATTTTCATTCGCTTTTACTCAATTCCCTCTTGTCTCTTGATTCCTCTCTTTATTTGGCACATTTCACTCATCTCAATTCCCGCGATTCGACCCGGAGGAATCCACCCGTCCGTCTGACGCTGTCCCACCACCCCCTTCACCATTCCCCGCCATCTACCAGCTGTCGTGCACCCGGAGATCGCAGGCCTTTGGAACACCGGAAACAAAACGCTGGTTCGATTCATGTACAATCTTCCCAATCAGGGACTTCGCACATGTTTAAAAACTACAATTCCGCTCTACCCCGCCAATTCAACTTTACTTCGAACTCACGCAAAACCTACACCCCGTCATCAGCCATTGACCATCACGACTGTGTCGAACTCGGCAGATTCGAATAGCTTGGGATTCTTCGCAGGCCGCAAACTCTTGCGAGATCGGAGAAATAATGAACGGTGGCGGCAGTCGACAGGACTCGACACATCCGACAAACCTGGCAATAGTCAATCCTCGAGCAACCCCGCTGTATCGGCGCAAACGAGCACGCGAAAACTCGAATTCGAGCCCCGAAAGTGTTGGGGGTGGTGCTGGAGGTTTGAAAGAAAAAGAGGAAGGCCGAGTCAGGGCTGCAGACGAGACAGGTGTTGTGTTGGTGGACGACGTCATGGGGGATGCGCTGAGCAGTGTGGATGCTGTCGCCACAGCGGACGATTTGCGAAGCTCGAATCCGCCATTCGTGGGAGAGAAGGGAGAATGTGCGAATGGAGGGAGCGTGGAGATGGATGAACATGATGAAGCTGGAGACAAGGAAGCTGCGGGAAAGTCGCAAGCTGGTACGTTCTGGAAAATGATGTTTTGGCAAGATGATGTTCTGGCAGATGATGCTTTGACAGATGGATGTTCTGGCAGACGATGTTCTGGCAGACGATGTTCTGGCAGATGAAATGTAGATGCAATCACCATGTCCGCACACATGCTAACATTCACCTCTCACCCCAGCATCTCCACCATGCCTCACCACCCTCCCCGCCGAAATCATCGACGCCATCCTCCTCCACCTCCCCCCCACCGACCTCCTCTCACTCTCCCTCACCTGCCGCACCCTCCACCACCCCGCCCTCTCCGACTTCGCCTGGCACCCACACATCCAATCCGCCATCCCCGGCATCCGCATCACCTCCCCCTCCCCCCTCCCCTCCTACCACGCCCTCTACCTCGCCCACTCCCCCCGCTGGATGCTCCCCAAATACAAAATCTGGTTCTCCGACTACTACCTCACCGGCAAGATCCTCATCGCCCGCTACGACCCCCGCCGCGGCACCATCGAAGCCTACCGCCTGCTCGCCGAAACCCCTCCTCCCACTTTTGCACCCTGGGAACACGATCCCGAAGTCATCATACATACTTTCTCGCCTACCATAAAACTCCACATGGACGCCCCGGTTGTGCAACTCGATCCCGTACCAGCCGAAATGCGCCGCGGGATTAACAAATATCATGACGATGTGCACATGTTTTCCGGACGCCCTGCCGAACACCCTGGCAGTTTGGGAAGCATAATGAACAATTTCATGCTCGCCAAACGCGCTCGACCTACGTCTGCGGCCCACGACCGTTCCACTCACTGGCCCCCACCCTCCATCCCGTCTCCCGAACACGCGCAAACCATCACAGCAGACGATCTCGAATTCGGCTCATCGAGTACCTATCGTCCGCAAAACGCCGAAGAGACGAGCGAGCGCTGCTTTCGCATCAGACGCTGGATGCAGATTGGCGGGGGCATTGGACGCTTGCCGCATTTGGGGACGCGGATTGGAGAGGAGGTTGTTACGTATGCGACGCTGGAGCCGTGGCTTTATACGCCGACGAGGCGGAAACCGTGGAGGGGGATTTGGGCGGGGGATTATGCGGGGCATGGGGTGGAGTTTTTGTTGGTGTGTCAGCCTGAGGATGAGGATGAGGATCAATCTCTTGGTGATGGTGGGAAGATTGGTGATGACGGGGAGATTGGTGAGGAGGGCAAAGATGGAAAAGAGAAGGAGAAGGAAAAGAGTGTTTATAGGGGACGCTTGGAAGCAATCAAGCTGACGGGCGACTTGAACGTGCCGAGGGGGGAGTATACGTTCATTGTCGATGATTTGGGGGACGCCGGTTTTGTGCGAAATGCGGAAGAGGAGGAGTTTAAGGGGGCGAGGATTGTGAAAAGCAGGGGCCATATTGCTGCGCGGGGGTTCAAACACGGTGAGTTCTCTTCTGCATCTCCTATATCTTTGAAGAGGCAAGTGGAGGAGAAAGAGAGGTGGGATGCAGTGTCGAGTGGGCACTGCTTTTCTCCAAGTTTTAGAGGGGTGAGGGCGGAGGGAGGGGGGAAAGGCGCTACTTCAACCGAGAAGTGCCCTCTTTTCCCCCACAGGAAATTCGAGCGCAGCGAGCTACGGGGGTCTGGGGGCTGGCCCCCAGGAAGTATGCCCCTCTCGAGACCAGAGCACGAAGTTGCGAATCATGCCGGATCATCGATTTACATGTTGTTATTCTCCGGGGGCCAGCCCCCAGACCCCCGTGGCTCGCTGCGCTCGATTTACTTTGAGGGGTGGATGCATGATTGTGAAGAAAATATGCTGAAACGGCTTTCGGGGTGGGAAGCTAAAGCTGAAGTGGCTGAAGGAGAAGCTAAAGCTGAAGTGGCTAACATTCAAGCCGCGGCAGATAAATACATCGAGTCGCAACTTATTATGATTAGTGCTGATAAGCTGGCGCAGTATTGGGTGGGCTTTGGGCATATTAGCTATTATGAGAGGGTGGATATTGAGCAGTTTTTGGATCCGGGGAGTGGGAGGTGGGGGTCTAGGGGGGGGTGATTGATAGTATTGAGGTGAGAATGTGGGGTGGGGGCTGGGGGATTTGGTGAGGGTTGCGGGGAATGATGTGGAGGGGAAGGCTGAGGGCGGGATTGAGGACAGGGGATGCGAAAGGCTGCGAGGCTGTCCCGGAAGGAGATGATGGCGAAGTTGAAAGAGCCTGCGTCCGGCCGGCGTTTACTAGGCAAGAGATTTGGAAAAAAGGCGTTAAAGAGAGAGGAGGGTCTGGGGCCTGGGTGTGCGGGCTTTGAGCGTGCTGTGTGCCTAGAGGTAGGTATGGCATGATGTTGAAGATTCTGTGCAGCGACTGTCAGGCTGGATTCTATTTAATTGAGGTTCTTGTGTTGACTGTGGAAATGACGGCGGCGCCCGAAGAAAGACTGGGATTCGCTGGTTTGGGATGTGTGCAGGGAGATGGGAGGGCGGGTGGTGAGGACGCTTGCTTTAGGGGTTTTGGTGCGTTGGAACATACTGGAGGGAGTGCACCTTGCTAAAACTAAGGAAAGTTCTGGGATATGGGAAATCGGATATGGGAAATGGGAAACGGGATAAGGGCCGGGGAAGGAAGGGGCTGGGCTGGTGGTTATGGCACGGCAATGGGTGGGGCTGCTGTGTTTGCTGGAAATGGCGAAAACGAAAAATGACTTTGGTGATGGTGATGAATGGAAAATAGCAATGCATGCCTTTTGGCTTATTTGATGATTCATGGTGTCGCTTTGATACAAGGCGAGAGAGAGTCTTGCTTGCGTGAATTGGCGAAGATGGAAGGGAGGGGTTGGAGGTGGAAAGAAAGGACTGGAGAGGAAAAGAAGGGACGGTGCTGAAGCGGCATTGGTGAGGGGGGGGGGGGGGGGGGGGGGGGCTAAATGGAAGAAAGAGTTGGAGATGGAGGGGGAACGATGGAGGGAAATCGAATGGTGGCGATGGATGGATGGCGAAACTCTGCTGGTGATTTGGAGGTTGAGGCGGAATGAAAGAAGAGAGTTGGGGGTCGAGGTGAAGGAATGGAGTTAGTGGGAAGAGGGCGGTATGCGGGGAAATGAAGTCTGTGGAGGAGCCAGCGCGGAGCAGGAGTGAGCTTACAGTCTAAAATCTTTGTCGATAGTAGCTTGGGAAGCGAGAGTTCAGTGGGAGCGCGGAGCCTTTTATATACAGCACGGTGCTAGCAGGTGCAAGGCTGGCGAAGAGGCCACTTACCAGAAGGCTCCTCTGCTGGCCCGGTCACAGGGATAGTCACGTGCATGTGCTAGTGTTGTGACTGGGAGGTAAGATGGGAGATTGGGGGGTGGGCGAGGTGGGGGGAAGAGTGTGAGGTGCGACGAAAGGAAGCTGTGGGTATGTCGATGTTGGGGAGGGTTGAGGACAGGTTGAGGGATGTTTGAATTTAAAGGAAGGGAAGCGATATGCATTGTGCAAGAAAAACTGTCGGTAGATGGGCTGGTGGCTTTACCGGAGAGGTGCCAGTGTTGGAGATCGAATACTTGGAGTTTGGCGATATGGAAGTTTCGAAGCATCGACAGGTCCTTTGGCTCACAGCAGGATAATAGGGTGATGATAGGAAAGGTGTCAAAGAGACAGTATACGCGCATTTCAGTATTTTCTGCAGGGCTTGCAACAGTTTGAATAGTCCAGTTTGGACTTCAAACTGAAACTGGACTGCCAGTTTAAAGCTCAAACTGGCAGTTTAGTCCGGACTGGTGGCATTAAAATAGATTTTTTTTTGTAAATATTTTTATCAAATCCAATAGAAAATAATATATATTTTAAGCTAAATAGAATTTATAAAATTTATAAATATTTAATTTTAAATAATAAATAAATATTATTTTGTATTATAATTGGTAAATATAAATATAGCTTGGATAAATCCGGGAAAATGGTTTTTAGCGTTTTTTTCCGGATTTTTCCAGATTAATTTTTTTCCGGCCTGTTTTTTTTCGGAAAAATAGTTTTTCCGTAATTTGCTAAAAAAATGTATGCCCTAACTTTTAAAAAAATACAATATTTCCCACAATGCCACCAGTCCGCCAGTTTGGTGCCAGTTCAGTTGAACCTTCAAACTGAAACTGGCAGTTCAGTCCAAGGGTCAAACCGTTTGGCCAAACTGCAGTTTCAAACTGCAGTTTCTTATAAACCGTTAACTATTGCAAGCCCTGATTTTCTGATGAAGTTGGTAAATCATTCACAAATGATCCAGCCTTGCGCCGCCACCCAATGATCCGGCTCGTATTACAGCTCTGCGGGTTAGGGTTTGGTGTTAGGTTGGGTCGGGGATATATTAAAAGTCCCGCCGTCCCACGTGGTTAGTGGGTTAGGGCCGTTCTTTAAGGATCCAGGGGGTATATGTTGGTTAGGGTCAACGGGGTATATCGTGGTTAGGGTTAGGCAGGTTAGGGAGGTTAGAAAAGTGAGCCTGTGAGAAGGACGCGGGCGATCAGGCAGGGGAACAACTCATTTTCTATTTTCAGAATCCCATTTTCCGACGGATCTGACATTTGGCATCGAAAACCTCGTCGCCATCCGTCTCCTCTGCTTTACAAAGTATACCTAAACTCCTTATTCTCCCTATCCGTCCGATCAGCAAATTCCACATCCCTCACATGTCCAATTGCCCCCGCCGCATCCCTCTTCCTATTCTGCCACACATAATAGAATCTCAGCAGAATAGCAAACCCAATAGCCGCCGAACAAGTAACAATAATCGCAATTTTGGCGGGAAGATACTCCGGCGCCGACTCATCCGTAAATGTAAGCGGACCGATGATGTTACCGACACAGAAAGATATCAGCAACAGAGCGTTCATGGTGACTTTCTTGGTGTGGCCTGCGTAGTTGGCTGCTACCCATGAGTAGAGCAGGGGAAGAGATGCGCCGATGGCGTTGGTGAGGTAGTTGCCGATTAGTTTGCCGGCTTTGTTATCGGCTGGGAGGAAGGCCATTAGACAGGCACCGAGGATGCCTGGGATGAGTAGGTTGACAATGTTGATGGCTCGTTGGTTGTATTTTCCTGCTATTCGCGTGGCGATGAGGATGGATACGATGGAGACAGCGCCGGAAGGGATTGAGAGAAGTGCAGTCTCTTTGGAAGTGTATCCGAAGCCTTTGATGATGGTGGCTTGGAAACTGCTGACTGCGCCATTTGGAACATTACTCGCGATGGTAGTGAGCATCAGCAGATATGTCTGTGGATCAGTAATGCACTCAAGCACCTGCGCAGGCTTGAGATGTTTGTTCTCCACACCAGTCTGATTCTCCCTGAGCCGCTCAATCGCCCAAACTTTCTCAGTGCGTGATAGAAAGTTGGTGCTCATCGGATTATCAGGGAGAAAGACGATGATCAAAACTCCCCAGAAGCAAGTAAACAGCCCAATGACCAAGAACATGATTTGCCAGCTCTTGAAAGCCGTGCTCACCACATGCTGGAATCCAAAACTGACCAGTGCTCCGATGATAGTCCCAGCCCCGGTGCCCAAGTACCAGAAACCGACTCGAGGCGGCTGTTCGTGTCTCTTGTACCACATGGTCGTGATGAGGATTAAGCTGGGTGCGATTGCGGACTCGAAACATCCGAGAAGGACTCGGCAAGTGACGAGACCTGCCCAGGAATTGCAGGCAGAGGTGACGGCGAGGATGAGGCCCCAGCAGAAGACCATGGCGCCCATGTATTTGGCGGTTGGTAGTCGCTGCATTGCGAAGCCGTGGGGAAACTCAAAAGCTAGGTATGTGACGTAAAAGATCATGGCGAGCTGCGAGTATTGGTCGCCAGTGATATTGGTATCATCTTGGAGGCCCATGACCTGGTGGATGTTAGCATGGAATCCGATGATCTTGCAAGATGAAAGACAGAGATGATGATGTTGTGAAAGATGAAAGACGGAGTGAGTCAGTGACTTCTGTGTCTTTCAAATCTCTTTACGCACATTCGCATAATTGATCAATGTCTTGTCAAGATACTGAAGCGTATAACATCCAAACATCAGCGGCATGATTCGCCAGTCGACTTTCCACTTGAGACGCTTCTCATCTTCTGCTGTCATGGGAGGTACTTCACCGTCTTCACGACGGAGAAAGTCCAATGCAGCATCTGCATTTGAAATGTCTTTGACTTCGCCAATGATATTTTCAGGCTCTGGGGCGTAGGCTGGTGAAGCCTTGATTTCTTGCGTCTTCTCGTCATTCATCTTTGTTTGAATTCTTGAGCCTCGGGTACTGACGGAATTGAACAGAGGATGGGTCCAGTCGTCTGAAATTCAGACGAAAGAAATATCACTTAGCTTTTATAACATCTCTATGCTTGTCGGCAACATTGGAATAAAGTTGAATAATTGAATAATAAGCCACTCGGCACCTGCGATAGGGGGACAGTCCGGGAAGTTGAGGCGACATCGTACTTCTGGGAGAAGATAAGTAAGGTACCGCATGTCTACGGGTTAACCCCATATCGTACCGGATCTACGTCGACGTTGAAAGTCAAACCGACGGATTGGTCCTGAGAGTCGAACGATTGCCATTTGTCGAGCATGATGTGAATGGCTATCATCGCGGGCTGGCTTTCGGCAGATAAGTACTTACTTATGGTACCACGTCCACACCCCTGAGTGGTGCTTAGTAATTGTCACGATCGCCATGAAGACTTCCTACTTGGGTGGCTCACATCTCGGCAGCACGAATGCGGAAGCAGATGCCTGCTGCGGGCAATGGGTGGCGATAGATAAGGTGCCGGGATACAGTCGTCCGGCTGTTTCTGCGCGGATTTCCGAGGCACCGACAGGGGTATGGTACAAATATGAAGCGCTTTTCCCAACTTCTAGGATCCAGAAACCATGGCTGACAGAATATTCGCAAGCAGAAACTTCAACTGGGGTCGAAAGAAAGAAAGTGTCAAGAAATGCGCTCGCCGTAGTCGGTGCTCGGGGTGAAGCGGACCCGAAATTCCCGAAGCGAGTGAGGAGGGTATTCAGGGGTCTGGATAAGGCTAGGATGACAGTCTAGCAAGGTCGGTGAGTACGAGCATGTAAGTGAGGTCCAGGAGCTTGAGAAATGGACGTCCCCTTTTCTTCCTTGCGCTCATATAAGGAAAATCCACACCAAAAGGCCTCAATCAACGTTGAGTTCTGACACATGGCACATAAGACTGTTCTCGGAACAAGACAAAGTTCCAAGATGAAGAAATTCCTTGCAAACTCCGAGTTCGTCCCCATCCCCTAATTCGTATACCGCGGAGCAAACTCCCCCTCGATGACTCAAAAGCGGGGAAGCACATCCTTGAAGCATCCCCCAAGAAACGAGCTGGTATCGTTATTCATCAAGTCCCTCAGAACCCCTCACACCACCCACCCACACCGCATCCACATCACAACAAACTCCCCTTCTCACCTCTTCCCCTCTTCCTCGATAGTCACATCCCCATCCCCTCACATTGCTTCACCCCCTCAATCTCACCAACCCACTCCAACCGATTCTCCACAAACAACTCCTTCTGCGGCTTCAAAACCGTCTGCTGCACCATAAAATCATCCACAGTCCCAATCCTCATAATCAGTGCGTCAGGCCATCGCTCGCCAATACGATACATCAGCGTACCGCATGTCTTGCAAAAATAGTTGGTCATCGTCTTGTGAGATGCGATGGTCTTGGACTGGGCGAATTGGGAAAGATTGGACTGGCCGCGGATGTGCGTTACTGAGGAGGTGAGAACGGTGAAGTTGGAGGCGTACATCGAGGCGGTGATTTTGTGGCAGTCGCTGCAGTGGCAGACGAAGGTGTTGAGTAAACCGGGGGCTTTGGTGGGCTGGAGAGGGGGGGATGTGGGTTAGTTTGTTGTGCTTAGTTTTGAGGGCATATGATGGTGTTGGGAGATGGAAAAGGGCTTTGGGTGGGTAAGAAGGTGCGACATGAGAATTGAGGTGAAATCTAGTTGAAGACTGGGATCTGGGAAGCGTCGGTGGAAAGGGTGCACAGAAATGAGAGGAGTTTCAGGGAATGGTGAGTGGACTGGTGGGAAGACCGAAAAGCAACTGAACTGAGACACGAATGTTCCGATCTCAGAGGTATGCACGAAGAAAGAAGGGGGCAAGCTTGGAACATAGAGAGAGGTGCTGGAGAGCGTTCGAGATTTCCCAGAAGCGTCGAATCAAAGGCAGAGAATTGCGCATTACAGTGGAACTGAATACTTGAAGAATTTGACATAGGGAATTGTTGGGAGCATGGAGATTCCAGAGGTTCGAGAGACTGTTGGGGATGAAGGGCAACGGGAAGGTGAAGTTGACGATGAGGGCGGGAAGGAGTAATTGACGGGCAAGCATGTGGTTGTGAGGGAAGAAGGATATGAAGTAGGAGGGTAGTCGATTGAGGATAGAAGTTCTGATATCAGGTGTGACTCACGAATGCAAGCTGCACGGCGCCGCAGAAGCATGTTGCCGTTGCTTCATCTTCTTTGGACCAGCCATCATCTGCGAGACCGGCCAAGGGGATGTAGGGCTTGGACTTGTCGGCGGTGGCAGCCATGGTGACTGGTTTCTGGGTGCTTGTCAGGGGATGATATTTATAGGAGGCAGTGATGAGTTTCAGATATTGCGAGAAGACGTCTAGTGTTTGAGGAGAAAGTGAAGCTGGCGATAGAGGTGACTGTCGTACGATGTAGGATGTAGGACGGATTCGCTGTTCGGCATGCAAGTGACGCTCTCTGTGTACTAGGTTCCCAGGATATGTAGTAGGAGCGATCCTTATTTCTGCGGCTCTACCATCGGACGCATCTCTTCATGTTTCCGATTCGCCAATCTGTAAATTAATCAGCCGGCTGACTTCACAAAGGGCGCAACATCGACAGAACCCCGCTTCTTGTCCTTCCCAGGTTGTATGATCTCGTGAGAAAAGAATTCTGAAGAGCGAACAGCGCCGCGCCCTACTCCCCATCCACAAAGACTAAGAATAATGTCCGAATCTGGTAGAAGTGGAAAAACACGAGTCGCTACGCGTGAGTTGAGACAACATCTTCACTGATACTGCGGGTGCGAGACGCAGACCTGAACATGATGCTGACTACTGGTTCATTCTAGGATTGATCAGCTTCATTTCATTTTTAGGCTTCCATCATGTCGTGATGATTTTTCTCGGTTGTGCGATAGTCATGTTGTGTAGTTTACCCCTTTTCTTAGTTTGAACTTCGAAAGGTGCTTTCACTGTAAATTTGCTGACTGCAATTGGTAATTTTGTAGCCATCACTACAGCCGGATGCTCAACATCTAACAACATGCCCAACGTTTACATTCTCTCAATATCGTATCTTCCATCCAATACCACGCTGTCGTCCATGAGCTCTAGCGTTGAGTCGAACCCCGATATCAGCACAACTTTCGCTACGATAGCTACGAACCACAGCAAACTCGAAGTCCGCGTTAGTTATTTCGGATTGTGTATCTCGCAGACTCAATCCGAATGGATATGCTCAAAAGATGCATCCGCCCTTTCGAATCTGCTTGAAACATACAACGGTGGAAATCTCCAGGAGCTAGATCCTTTGAACCTGATTTCGATTGCTGGTCAGTTCAAGGACAAGATGTTGTTTTCTGGACTATTGTATGTCTATTAATACCGGTACACACTCTAAAGAAAAATGAAATAATACTGAACTGCTCTACAGGTTGACCTCCATTGCTCTTGCAATTGTCGCCCTCCTCGTTCTCTCAACTTTCCCCGGGCGGGGAGAAGAGAAAGACCGGGAGGGTCCCGTTCAAATCACCTGCGTCGTTTTAGCAATCGGCTCCCTATTTTCTTTTATAGCGGTTTTAACTCAACACATCGCAAGTGCTACCGGGTCAACTATGGTCGAAACTTTGTCCTATGGCACCGTAGCGGGTAAGACGGGTGCAATCTCAATGGTACTAGGATGGATAGGCGTAGTTCTTTTGATTCTTTGCCTTGTCGCAGTAGTCCTTGTAATCCTGAGCATCAATGTGCTAAGAGCGGCTTTTACTAGCGACTCAGGGTCAGACGTGGACAGCAACGCGGAGAGTGCTCTGCTAGCTGACCCCGAGAATCATGAATAGTCAGAGAAATAATAAACGTCGCAATTTAGGAGGTCAAATTAGTTGGAAAGTATATCGATTGTGCTATTTCCCCGTATTATCATCGCTGTACTCGCTAGCCTCTAGCCATTGCAACCAATCGGTAAATACCGCAACTAATTAAAGCAATAAGTATTATCAAAGCCAATGCAACAGTCGAAGACACTTGGATACCAGAGGAAATAGGCTTGGACCATATAAAAACAATCGGTAAGAGAAAAACGCATAATCCTCCTAGTATGAAAATGACGACAAAAAGCCTCGAATTACCATCCTTAACCCCCCTAAAACCGCTGACTATCAGCTTGAAAAATCGATGTCGCACTTCGGATCTGGAGGATTTCCAATAAACAGCAAGAACTAAAACTGACGAAATAGAAACAATAGGTACTGTCATGGCCACCCGAATTTCATTATCGATCTCCTGCGTCCAAAGGATAGACAACGGAATGATACAAACCAAAGCGATGTATACTAAAGGCATGATGATAAACTCAAACGGAGAGCCAAGGTATAGTAAGAGTTTCCAAAACACGAACGCTAGACGACGCAACTTACGGGAAGCGGCTAGAGAACTCTCTTTCACTTTCAACCATGAAGACTGCCCTAACCATCGTAGAAATAGAAACGTAGGAATGTTGCCTCTTTGCACAGGTCTCTGTTTTTTCTCAGCGTATGCTTTAATACTAGCCCTTGATCCTTGCACTAGTACGCGAAACCACACGCTTCTGATCGTCAATCTAATGCCATACGAGAACCCCGTGCATGACATAGCGATGACGATAAAAGTGGACAACGGTACTGAGTCTGCGAACTGGTCGATCTGCATCCCTAGAACGCTTGCTGCGAAACCCAACGGCACGAAGAAGAATGCTAATTCAGTCAACTTGGTAACGCTTTGAGCCTCCGCTATAGACCTTCGGCTGTCAAGCAGGCCCATATTGGAAGTCAAGGAAGATGAAGTTTCCTGAAGCTTTCGGAGAGCCTGATCAATCTCGTTTATACATCGCTGAAGTTCGGGCTGAAGCGAGACTGTTTCGGGATCTGCAGCCGCAGGTGCGTCGTGATTTTCAACTCTTGGGAGAAAGGTAAAGAACTGGAGCATCGACCGACGCATTTCAGGAAGTTCCAGCTGAGCACGCGTTATGATTCGCCGCCATACGGTCAGCCGCTCTTCCATCTTGACATCATCCAGCACTTCCATGGTGATTTCGTTCAAGATATTCAGCAATATCTCACTAAGTCGCGTGTGATCATTTCGGATTATTTCAAAAAGCGGACCCACCAGGTCGAAATTGACATAGGCTGTAGGCCGCGTTTCTTCCAGAACATCATTGAAGCTACTTAAGGTGGAATCCGTAGCAGATAGGTGGCGTTTTAATAGATCCAAAGTCCCAGGCGACTCGAAAGCGTCGTCTAAACTGATTTTGGAAGGAACCCTAGGGCTTGAGTTTTTGATCAGATGAACATCTGAGACGTCTGCTTTCTGCAAAAAAATCGCACTACGCGATCTGAGAGTGTCGTGTCCTTGTATTCGCAGTAAGAGCCCCAACAGGTACGGAACTGGGCGCCGCAAGTGCGGGCGCCTCAAGATCCTGTTGAATTCTTCTGTTCGAGATCGGCTAGAACGACGTCTGAGTCCCGCCTCTGGGTCGACGTCGACGGCCGCACTGGCGAGCGGACTACCAGTAGCAGTGTCTGACCGACTACTTCTAGCGGCGGATTCCAGATTGTTCGTAGGAGAGGGTTGTGGGCTCGAATTGCCGTCCGACGCCGAGAATTCTGCGACTAGTGATCTTCCGGGGGAAGACCTGGTGGTCGTTTTCTTTAAAGAGGGCAGCGGGTCTAGTAGCAAAACAACTTTCCAATATCAGCAAGTACGTCAAAAGTACATGGTGCGGAGAAAGCTGATTACCAAGATCGACACCGGCCTTGCCTTTCCAAATAGAAGCTCGCTCTTGCCACGCACACATCCTCTCCATGCCAGTAGTAGTGTTCAGATCCGTCCGGAGATCCCATTGAGATCGGAAGATGTTCGACTCAACTTGGTATTTCACCACATCTTGTGACGTTCCAAGAGTACCCTCTATACCTCCATTCGTGAAAGTCAGCAAGTCCTCCAGATCTTGAGTTGAGAACGGGGGCACGGGCAGTCTCAATGCTGGACGGTACCATTTCATGGAAACAAACGACTTTTTCATCCCCGATGTCTTCCACGTCTTAGAGCTGGCATCATCATATTTCCCCTCAGTATAGCCCGAGTTGATGAGATGCTCCTCGAAAAACTCGGGTGTGATTCCCAAGTTTGCGACGCAGAACCTGATTAGCCATGGGTTCAGATCCTCGATGATAATAAAGCGCCGATTGATTCCGTTGGCAGTGACGTTCCAGAGAGGTGCGTCCGGATAATACTGAGCCTTGAGATCTTTGGAGGACAAGTCATGCCTTAGGTATTGTGGCAACGAGGGCCCAGAATCCAAAATTGTCACCTTTCCAGCATCACTTCGCGTAGCTTTTTGAGCGACTTTTCCTTTGGCCAAATGATCAAGTACTCCGTGTAGCATCTCAATTCTCCAATTGTAGTCCGTGTCGATTTGTTCGAGGGAAAGCCCTTTTCCCACGCGAACAGTCTGGCCATGTCCATGCGCCTGTGGTTCTTCATCCAAGACAGGCGTTTCATTAATTGACAGAGACTCTGACCCGGATGCAGCGTATCCTGAGTATGCTGAAGACACCGGCGAAGGTGGAAGTGATACGAAATGCGCGTCCGGAATTGGCGGCAGGTCTGTAGCAAGTTCCACACCACTTGAGTACGCTGAAACTTCTTGCGAAGGAGGAAGTGGGATTGACTCCGCATCCAGGATTGGCAAAGACTCTGCGGTGGCTACAGTATAGCTTGAGTGCCTTGAGGACTCTGATGATGGAGGGAGCGGGACTGAATGCGCATCAAGAGCTGGCATGGGATGTGCGGTAGAAGAGATCACATCCAGAGACGATCGAAGATCATCGCTTGCAATCGACGTGGTTCTCGATGCTGATAAGGACTGCGGTGCGGAACCTGGGAGAGGGATAGTGGAACTTCTTGGTCGCAACAATGCGTCCAAAGACTGCTGAGACATGCGCCGTGACACGATAGGGGAGGATTCCGACCCTGACTGGCTCAATAGAGGGGTAGATTCTCGTCTTCGAGGTGCCACCGATGGCAGTGTCTCCTGGGCGACTTCATCCTGTGGCGACGAGTCACCAGTTCCACCTAAATCTGGAGCTGGCTGCGGCTCGGAACCAAGCCCAGGACCTGTTCCAGTATGCATATCAGTCTTGGATCTTGGAAGTTTGCTCACAAGCGCTCCCTGAACACTCACCCCTCAGCGACCTCACCACTAAATCTACGTATGGTGACTCCGACTCCGAGTTCGAATCCGTGGTGTCCATTCTGGAAAGATCAGGTTGGGCGTCCCTTCCGTTGGCAGATGAGGCTTTCGTATATCTCGCCGCCAACTTTATTTACGGCATAGGCGTCGGCTCCAAAACATTGATGGAGAACAGAGAAATAGCTATGACAGGCCGAAAAGCTGGTATCGATGACTAGAAGTTTCGAGTGCGTTCAATACGCTCGTCAGTCGTCAATTGATGAGGCTGGAATGTGCGGGGTTGACCTGCATGGGGGCCAACCAGCCTAAGCGCCCTTTGGTATCTTGACAGGGGCATCTTGGTCTCTGATTGAATGGATTAAGTGGATCCTTGTTACTCTACGTTATTGGTTCCAAAGCGAAGTACGGAGCTGAATTCGATGAAGCCTGCGAGAATATCAAAGTATCCCAGTGACAAAGCACGTATTTCGCAAACCGCCCACCGATGCGGCAATACCAAAGCATCCAGGAGAAACAACTGTCATTATATCTTAGGCTGAGAGGCGGGATGTACAAGTAATGAAGGTTCTGGCAGCACCAAAGAAATTCCATGTACACAACTTGGTGTTTGTGCCCATCTACTTTATGTAAGACGTCTCCAACCGGGCCTACTAGCGACACGAAATCGGCCGTCTTCATGCTCAAGGCAGCTCGCACTCAATCAAACTCTCCACGCCCTTCCCAGCATCCCAGATCTTCACAATCTTCAACCCAGCAATGTTCTCCAACAAATTGTACCAGTCTGACTCCGAGCGTTCCATTGAAGCAAACAACCCCAGCATAAGAACGTCGAGCGCTGAAGTTTCCCAGTAGGCATCCGTCAGCGGGATTACATTCTCGTGAATTAGCAGCTTGCTATAGCCTGGCTTCATAGCAGCTTTGATGTGCGAAAGAATTGTTTCGCAAACATCGTCAGGCCAGTCGTGAAGGGCTGTGTACATGTAATATGCGCGGGAATCTGAGTAGAGGTATGAGTCAACGTGCTTCTAAAAGCGAGGGAAGTGGGAACAGATCTTACTTTTGACAGGTTGTGGCGTGTAAAAGTCGTGGGTCATGGTCTGGATGGCTGGACTCAAGTCCTTGATCCGATCAATGACTCTCGGCAGGTCTTGCAGAATCAGCTTTCCTGGTGCGTTAGGGTGATGGCGGTGGAATTCCATCAAATCGTGCCCAACACCACCTGCAATGTCTACCAGAAACGGAGCGTCAGGACTTGTGTCAGCACCGTCAATGAGTCTCTCCTTTACAGGATAGACTTCAGGCACCATCCACGGAAGCCTTCCTTGACGATAACCACCCATATGATTGTTGAAATGGATACCATAGCCTTGGGACTCATTCCACGTGAAATAGTCCATATCTGTGTTGTACACGGACATGAAAGGTGTATCCTTCGCATTTGTAGGATTCTTCCATGAATGTTTGCGAGCATAATCTTGGAGGTTGATTAATCCAAGGGTGGCATGTGGACTTGAAATACGTGTAAGTGGCAATATTCGCTTCGTGAAAATAAGAAGCGAGACTTACATGGCAATATAACCGCCGGCAATGATGGGAATACTCAAAGCTTTTGTGAAGTTGGTCGGTTGATACTCACCAACACCTGTCTCTGTGATATATCCCATAGCAGCAATGTGGCGCATCAAGCGACCTGGAGATATGTTATTTCAGCCAATTGCTAACATCATGTGACCGTAAACACGTTGACCAACTGACTGGCAGATTCACGGATCGTATGGTCCAAAGGGCGTGCTTGACATGTTGGAGTCAACATTAACAACGGTTAGCGATCAACTCCACGTAGTGTCGCACGAATTCGTACCTGTCTTCCGGTAATTCCAAGCCACATTTACCAAAGCACGTAGCCGTTGCATGGGGATTGCAACCATGACAAAATGCGAGGGTACCCTACACGGAGCCGAAGCTGTCACTTGTGCATAACCCCACGCTCACTCATGCGCCTCGGATTGGAGATGTGTCGTGAAACCCCAACACGTCGACAAAAGTGTAGGGTTAGTTATCACGAAGCACTTGGGATAATACATTGAGCTGCTGAGCCGTAAGTCGCTATATTACGGGGTTTAGTGCCCTGACAGGCTTATGAATTCCTCTTTTCAAGGGGCGCTTTATGATGCACACAATTAATGAATATATCGATTTCTGCCTACATGTATTGTTGCAATACCGACATGGTCAGCCAGCTGGTCCGTGCGCCAGCTCCCTGATCATGACCACCATGGCTACCCAGGGCCTCAGGCCACCACGCTAAGCCATGGGTATATCTACGCTTCGCTGGGAGCTCTTCTATAAACAAGACTTAACCATGAATATACTCGTTACCTGCTAGCTTCGTTTATTACCCTTTTAAGTGATCACTTCGTTCTACCCTCTTGATACTAATTTATTTATATTTACTTCGGCGTGTCTTGTTGCAGGATAGCGCCTTGGCAGCTATTAGTCAGCTAAAGGTCTATATATACGGACGAGAGAGGGCTCCTTCAGCTCTTCTCTCCTCAGTCCTCTCTATACCTCTTCTCCTCATGCGACATGTCTCTACGTGCCGCGTTTGCGTCTAGAATCCAAAAATGAGAATCTTTTTCAGACCTTTCCCCCACTGTAACAACTCTAGGGTATTTACGTTGACCAACATGTCTTCTCGGCCTCGAGGGGCTTGGGAGTTTGACAGGCATGCTCTCACTTGATTCGAACGAATCAAAGCTGTATGCCCCTGGACCCTACCCAGCATTGCTGCAGATTGTGATAATGCGCACCTACATGCATATACAAAGAAGATTTCCCAAATATTTCCTTTGCCACCTCTACTCAAGACTAATCACAAATTTGAAGTTCAAATGTTCAATCCACGCTTTCAAGCCCATGCCCGGGCTTCATGTAATTTACCTCAGGTCGATCAGACTGAGTGCCATCGGAAAATGAAATCACCAGGTCCGTAAGGGTCTAAACTGGGAATATCCACATGAGTAGCAAAAATTCTGACAAAAGGCAATACTGTCTTTGTCTAGAGACGGAACGTCAAATATTATATAGTTTTTCATACGCTTTCAGGAAAATACTTGAGCAAAACTCCAAATATACGTCGGGGAATCGGGGTATAGTTTGGGTCTCAAAACCAACCATCCCTATAAATTTCACCAGATTACACTTGCTACCTCTCTCGGAGTATCATTGTATAAAACGACTCAGCGAAACCGCGAAACAGACTTTCTCCCACAGGTTGCACTGATGCTACCCCAACTCCTCCGAACCCTGCTTGGGCTGACTGCCAGCAAAGCAATCCGCTGAATAAAGCATCCGCTGCTGACCTCATAATAAAAGTCTCTCCCAGTCGCCATCGACGATAGCCGTTCGGCGAAGTTTGCGTTCACAGAAGGTACTTACAAGCGGACCTGCACACTTCCCCTCTTTCGAATGCCATCATAGTAGTAACCTAGAGGTACCTATACAACCCTCCACCTGGCATTTGAGCCTCATTACCCCTCTTTCAAACGACATCATGGTAATACAAAGTCCCGACGAGGCGTTCCAAACCTCTCTCACTTTTCGTGACATGCCAGGGCGTGAATCCTGCCAAGCATTGCAACCTGCCGCCTAAACCGTGACGCTCATGAACAGCCTGCTCGTGACCAACGAACATATGATTCTCGGAGATCTGCAAGGTTCGAGTGGCGCAAGTGCCTTCCTGTGTGATGATATTGTCCGGAATCGGAGGCTTGGTCCGTAGCTGCCAAGAAGGAATGATTTTGCTGGTTTACATGGGACAGGCGAGAATCACGTGCTGAAATAGGGAAAATACCCTAGTAATAGCGTGCTTGTGATCTACCGAAGGAAGCAGCTTTCCTACATGTAAGCAGAGATTTCTTTCTACTAGATCTAGCTACCAAGAATAGAGTAGCATCAAGAAAGTGGTTTTATGCGGCACGATTTCCCCAACAGCGCGTGGCCTGGGGCTTAACGGCCGACACAAGGGGAGCCGCAGGAGGGCCGCAAACGAAAGAAACTAGGCCCCAAA
Source organism: Cyclaneusma minus (assembly GCA_037179335.1). Taxonomy (NCBI): domain Eukaryota; kingdom Fungi; phylum Ascomycota; class Leotiomycetes; order Marthamycetales; family Marthamycetaceae; genus Cyclaneusma; species Cyclaneusma minus. The sequence goes on along the minus strand of JAKZHN010000047.1, from coordinate 130,939 downwards.
GAGCTGCAAATACTTCACCTCCCTCCTATCCTTCATCTCCATCGTTCAGAGCCTGTCAAGTGCCTCGATTTCGAGTATTTCGCTCTCCCACCTCCCTTTGTACACAGGTAGTTAGCCGCCCCTCACGCAGACAATGGCCGCTTTCAGCTCCAAAAGCTCAATTCCCACCCCTTCCACTGGTCCCATTCGACTAGAAAAAAACAATCAAAAAAAGGACCCAGACAAGACGAACAGCCCCCAAGCCTCAACACAAGGCTGCGTCCGCCAAAACACGGCTTCTTTCCTTTAAAGCCCTTCTCTACACGCGACGAGCAGGAGCCTAGCCACAACAGCCAAGCAGGAGCTACCCAGGTAGCTAATTCTGCGTGAATTCCAGTACCATGATATTTTTGGAAGAAGGAAAAAAAAAAAAAAAAAAAAAACTCCACCCACATCTGCAGTGTACCCCAGAGACAACAGGCGAGGCGCATCAACCCATCCTCGCCAAACAAACGGCACACGACCTGCAAGATCCCACACTTTCCGGCCGCTGAAAACTCTCACGAGAGCCATAGACTCAGCAGTTATATGTTAGCAACTCCCTTGCTAGCCCGCTACCAAGTCGAGAGCTGCTCTCCCTCCCCTACCCGCTCCCTCTACCCCGCTCTCCCCACTCACAACTCTTCACCCACTCCATACCATCCCATCACCCCCCAATCCATCCCCCACAATCCCATTCAACCTCCAAACCTCCAACCTCCAAACAAGCAGGCATTCCCCAGCCACCTCCCTCCCTCCCTACCCAAGCTAGCCAGCAGTCAGCACAAAGCCATAAATATATCATATCACGCCCTGAAGTTCTAGCTCTCCTCACCCCCACTTAAATCCCCATCCCTTCGACAATTCCTCGCCCGCGCGACTAAAACAACAAAGACCTGCCTGCCTGTACCTCATCCATCCCAGACACCAAATCTCGAACCTGCTACCTCAAGCCACAACCCACATCCAACACCACCCATAAAACATCTCTCACACATCTCACATCACACATCTCACGCGCACCAACCCATTTTTTTTTCCTTCAATTGTTCAACGTTTTTTTTTAAAAAAAATCTTCCATTCCCATTCCCATTCCTCTCTCCTCGTCCCATCCTCCACAACCACACCCACACCCCAACGCCCCCAAACCGCAGCACACCCCAACCATGCATTCACCCACCCCGCGGCTAATCCTCCTCATCTCCCATCTCCCTCCCCTCGCCCTCTCCTTTCGCAGATACAAATGCCGACTTCCCAACCCACGCATCATCCAAACCCTCACCGATCAAAGGCAAAGCAGCAGAGCCAGTGTCTCAGGACTCAGCAGCATCTTTGGCCTCTGCAGCATCTTTGGAGGCTGCAGCATCTCCCCCCTCAGCCAAACACACATTAGGAAACTCCCTCACCGGCTCCCCATTCTTATCAACAACATAGTCTAGGATCTTCCCTTCCTCGTCTTTGAAGACTTTGTTGCCGTCCTTGTCGACTTTTTGCAGCAGCTTGTGCGCGTATTCGTGCGGGTGGGCGGTGAGGATCTCGCAGCCGTGGGAGGTGACGAGGATGGTGTGTTCTGGGGGGTGGGGGAGGTTTGTTAGCGGGAAAAGGGGGAAAGAGGGGGATGTGTGTGAGAGGGGATGTGTGGGGGTAGTGTTGGGGGGTCGTGGTATTGGGAGGTCGTGGTATTGGGGGGTCGTGGTATTGTGGGGTCGTGGTATTGGGGGGTCGTGGCAGTGGGAGGTCCTAGCATTGGAAGGTCGTAGCCGTGACTTCTGGCACTCCCTTTCCGCTTGCTTGGAGAGAAACCAAGTTTCTGCTCGGCTGGCGCATCTCGAAGAACCAAAAAAAAAAAAAAAAGAACTCACCAAATTGAGCAGTCCTCTTTCCATCATACGTAGAGCTCGTCCAGTTATCCGGCCACGTCACAGCCTTCCACGACCCCAGCGCAATCATCGGCTCAATAGTAAAGCACATTCCCGCCTTCAACCTTCCCGGCTTCTTACTGCCCGCATAATGCGGTATCATAGGCGGGCAATGAAACAGATCATTAATGCCATGTCCGCAGTAGTCCCTAATCACGCTGCATCCTTTGGACTTTGCGTACTTTTCAATCACGTTGCCAAACTCGCTGAATGCAGTACCGGGCTTGACGTGCTTGATGGCTTCGTTGAGGCATTCGCGCGCGGTTTCGACGACGAGCTGGTTCTGTTTGTCGGCTTTGGCTTTGGGTCCGATGTAGTAGGTTGCGTTGAGGTCGCCGTGGAAACCACCGTGGTAGAGGGTGACGTCGATGTTGAGGATGTCGCCGTCTTGGAGCACGCGTTGGTCGGGGATGCCGTGGCAGATGATTTCGTTGGGGGATGTGCAGACGGATTTGGGGAATTGGTAGTAATTCAGGGGCGAAGGGTATGCCTGGAAGAAATGTCAGTGAGGTGTTCAATGTGGCATGGGAATGCCATGATCATGCGTCCAAACGCGGCATGATAGGAATGCCAAAATAGTGCGTCCAGACGCGGCATGTTACATATCGAGCGTAGCGATCCACGGGGGTTTGGGGGCTGGCCCCCGGATAACAATATGTATATCAATGATCCAACATGTTCGCAACTGTTGTCTCGAGAGGGGCATATTTCCTGGGGGCCAGCCCCCAGACCCCCGTGGCTCGCTGCGCTCGATTGTCCTGTGAGGGAAGAATGCAAAGTGCTGAGGTGAAGTAGCTCCTTCCCCCCCTCCGCCCTCACCCTTCTCAATGTGTCAAAATGCTAAGAGTTGATGCAAGTCACTTACCCCTCGTTCGATACACGCCTTGTGCACAACCTCATCAATGTAATCCGTAGTCACACCAGGCACAGCAGCCTTTTCGGCAATATCCAGAACCTCTCTGGCCAGCCTACACACCTTCCTCATCCCATCTTGCGGCGACGGCACCTTCGTCCCATCCTTCTTTGTCACCTCTGCGTCACTCAAGATCTTCGGCGGTGAATAGTCGCGAACCTTCTCCTCGCTCGCCGACTTTCCGAGCGGATGTGTCGCATAATCGGGCTTGGCTATGCCTTCTGGCACGGTGCGGGTCGCTGATAGTGGGTATTCGGCTCGTAGGGGGCCTTTGTAGGCGTACGTGGGAAAGGGGTCGTATTTGCCGGTTTCGGGGTCAGGGACGGAGGTGGCTTTGGGCCTGAGGAGGTTTTCGAGGAGGGTGATTTGGGCTTTGTGGACCTTTATATGTGTAGACCAGCTCTTCTTGAAGCAGTCCTGCGAGCAAAAGTAGTTGTCCTTCAGGCCCAGTTTGATGCACTTTGGGCATTCCAGGGCGCTGGCCTCCTTCTTGCAGTCGACGCCAACACATTGGCGGGTAGCCATGACGACGTATTGGACCGGGCTATGCAGCGCAGTTCTGCATGTGTTGGTTCAATGCGATCTGGTCCAGTCGTTCGACGGCTCACCATACGGAGCACTCGAGGTTCGAAGCGGCAATTCTGCAGCCAAAGCCGCAATGCGTAGACTTTGCCAACGGACACGCAGAGGGCGTGGATCGCGTGATGTCGAGGCCGAGGGAGGGGAAAATGCGAATCTTCGCCTTTATTTGTCGTCACTTTAAACCTCGTGAGGGAATTGAAGATTGCGACTCAGGATTGCGCTCGGCCGCCACGTTCTTCCGGCGCCGCGCCCCGCCACAGCGTTCAGCCTCAAGTGGCTACTACTAGTCTGCTCCCTGTACGACATCGCCGCCGGCCAATAGCGTGGCCGCTTGGCCCCCATTCTCCCGGATCCATGGGTCATGCACTTTTGATCTCCACAACCTTATTGTGTGACACTGGAGCAAACCCAATTTCTATTTATTATTGAGTCCCGAGTCGTCATTCAACACTCGCCATTCTACTCGACATTTTCTCGACTTTCTCACAAACTACTTCACTCCGCGGCTTTCGTCCAGTACTCTCATCGCTACCAAATCGCCACATCTCCCCCTTTACCGAGAACATTCAACCTCACCATGAAGGTCGTTGTCATCGGAGCCGGTCCAGTCGGTTCCTTGGCCGCCATCTATGCCGCTCAGAGGGGCTACGAGGTTGAGGTTTATGAGCTACGGAATGGTTAGTGCAGTTTTCTCCTTCAAAGTCGGCTCGTTCAACTTCACTCTTCGTTTCGACTCACGACATTTTGTCACCCAGTCGTCACGTGATGCCTCGCTCTTGCGACCCCCTTTCCCCGCCAATCGAACTTTATTTTGTAGAGCAATCGTTCAGCATTCCCCATGCGGAACAAAATCGAGCGCAGCGAGCCACGGGGGTCTGGGGGCTGGCCCCCAGGAAGCATGCCATCAATGATCCAGCATATTCGCAACCTTGTGCTCTTGGCTAGAGAGGAGTGTAGTTGCCAGGGGCCA
>JAKZHN010000047.1:0-126165 GCA_037179335.1 Cyclaneusma minus | reverse complement strand
CCCCCCCCCCCCCCCAAATATATTTTTTTTTTTGGTCTATAGCTTCACCCCCCCCCACTGCCAAAAATTTTGGGCCGGGCGGGCGGGGGGGGGGGGGGGGGGCCCCCCCCCCCGAAGCATGCCATCAATGATCCAGCATATTCGCAACCTTGTGCTCTTGGCTCGAGAGGAGTGTACTTCCCGGGGGCCAGCCCCCGGACCCCCGTGGCTCGCTGCGCTCGATTCTCAGCTACGAGCGGGTACTGTCAAACTTCTCCCGGTGACCAGTCTGTCACTTTGTCAGAAGCAGGCAGTCGTTGGAATTTGAAGACTGAAGTTTTGGGATGCTGGGAGAAACAGATTCCCTTGCTGTCCTCGAAGCCGAGAATTTTGTGACCGAGTGGTCATGCGATGCCTCCTTTTTGCAAACCCGAGCTTTCCCTTTCTCTCGCCAAGCGAATCTTATTTTGGTACGGCAATACTGTATACGGAAAGTCGTTGTTCGCCTACAAGCGGGCGCTCTCAAGCTTTTCCCAGTGCTCGCTCTGTCCCTTTGTCACAAGCGACAGTCTGCAGAAATGGGAGACTGAAGTCTTTGGGATTCTGGAAAGGATGGATTCACCTGCTGTCCTGAAAGCTCGGAAATTCCGGGTGAACACTTCTTGTGTATATCACACATCAGACGTCCTGTTCAGCCTGGGCTTTGTCCTTCCATGTTTGCGACAAGGATCGCTGCCTTCCCCATGGATCTTTCTGTGGGGAAACAACAAGCACAGTGTCTGGTCATGTCAGACTTGCCCTTCTGCTTGACATTTTTACACGGGCTGGTTTGAGCAATTTGGCTAGACCTATGATCCGATTCCATGACTTCCACTCTGTTGTTACCCTGATTTTCTCGGCTTCTACCCCGGTTTCCCGTTTTCCAAATCCCCATGGTCATAGGGTGCTAGTCTGCACAAACCCCGAAGGTGCTCTGGGTTTTTGTGACCGTGGGTGCGACCTCGGCATTTCCAGCACCTATACAAGCGATGCCTCTGAATGAGGGTCAGCCTGAGACGGTACACATTGTCATATCCGTCATCAATCGGCAGACACGAGCGGGGATGAACATTGACTTGCTTTGGTGGTCTGTCATCTGCAAGCCGAGAATACCTCCAGTTGCACGTTCGGTCGCTCCTCTGAAGTCTCTTTGCATGTGAAGTCTCTCAGCATTCGCCCAAGGCCTGCAGCCAAAGCTTCTCAAGATTCCGTGGAGGAGCGGGGAAGAGCTACTTTGCCCCAAGATTTCTCTTTCCGAAGCAGATCGAGCGCAGCGAGCAACGGGGGTCTGGGGGCTGGCCCACAGAAAGTATGCCCCTCTCGAGACTGGAGTTCGAGGCTGCAAACATATTGCATTGTCTACACGCATACATTTCTGGGGGGCAGCCCCCAGACCCCCGTGTCTCGCTGCGCTGGAATTTGATCTCTCTGACCTCGGGTTCCTCGGAAAATGTCCGATTCGTCCCCACTGCAGTACGTCCAAGTTCAAGAATCGCATGCCTCGAAGTGTAGCATCGTTTCGCTCATGAAAGTTTTCGTGAGACATAGCCATGCATTTGCGAAAACTACTGGCGTTCTCGGTGCTTTCCTTTCTCCAAACTGCTTCTATGCCAACTCCTTCTATAAAGAATCTAGCTAACTCATCACCAAGACCTTCGAGATCCATCTACCATCCCGCTCAACTTCACCAAATCCATCAACCTCGCCCTCTCCGTCCGAGGCATCACCGCCCTTGCACACGCCGAGCGAGACGGTCTCATAGACAGCATCATGAAAGAAACGCTCAACATGCGTGGGCGAATGATCCACGGCCGCAGCAAGAACGGCGAGCTTTACGAGAAATCCCAAGACTACGATGTCCACGGAAGAGTGTGTCTTTCTTTCATATCCCCTTGTTTTCAATCAATTCCTTCACGATAATTGTAGCTTCTACAACTATTTTAAATAATTCCTATGCAAATCAAACTAACCCCAACCCCAGTGCATCTACGCCGTCGACCGCAACGGCCTCAACAAACGCCTCCTCGACGAGCTCGAATCCATGCCCAACGTCACCCTCTTCTTCTCTCACAAACTAACCGGCGCCGACCTTGGCAAAAAAACCGCCTGGCTCGAAGACCGCAGCGTGCACTCGACCGGCCGCGCCAGCGAGATCTCCACGCGCTTCGACCTGATCATCGGCGCCGACGGTGCGCATTCGGCTGTGAGGTATCATATGATGAAATTTGCGAGGGTGGATTATCAGCAGGAGTATATTGATACGCTTTGGTGCGAGTTTCGGATTGCGCCGAGGGAGGAGGTGGGGGAGGAGAGGTGGAGGATCTCGCCACATCATTTGCATATTTGGCCGGGGAAGGAGTTTATGTTTATTGCGATTCCTAGCACCGTGAGTTTTTTGAGCCATACTCCAAGTCCCTTTTTGAGTTGATTTTCATTTTCGTCTTCTAGTTCCTCTCCTAGTTCCCCTTCGAGTTCATCTTTGATTTCATCTTCAAGTTCCTCTTCTAGTTCCTCTTCTAGTGCCTCTTCAAGTTCCTCTTCTAGTTCCCCTTCTAGTTCCCCTCCGAACTCATCTTCTAGTTCCTTTTCTATTTCCCCTTCAAGTTTATCTTCAAGTTCCTCTTCAATCTCCTGTCTCAACCTTCTTTCCACATCCTCGTTGCATACAACCCGACTAACAAAACCACCCAGGACGGTTCCTTCACCTGCACCCTCTTCCTCCCCTCCTCCCACTTCGCCCACCTCTCCCTCCACCCCTCCACCCTCCCCTCCTTCTTCGACACGCACTTCCCCGGCGTCACCTCCCTCATCCCCCCCTCCGCCCTCATCGCCTCCTTCAAAACCAACCCGCACCTCCCCCTCATCAGCATCAAATGCACCCCCTACCACTTTTCCTCCTCCGCCGTCATCCTCGGCGACGCCGCCCACGCCATGGTCCCCTTCTACGGCCAAGGCATGAACGCCGGCCTCGAAGACGTGCGCATCTTATTCGAGACACTCGATCGCCACATCCACACCCTCTCCAAAGAACAAACACAACCTCTCAGTCAAAGCAGCAGTGATGAAGCTTCGTGCCAGCAGCAAAAATACCTCGCAAAAGCCCTATCCGAATACTCTTCCACGCGCACACCCGACGCCCACGCCATCAACGATCTAGCGCTAGAAAACTACGAAGAAATGCGCAGTAGTGTAGTGAGTGTGAGGTATCTGGTGAGGAAGAAGGTGGAAGAGTGGCTTAGTGTGAGTGTGCCTGGGTTGGGCGTGAGGACGAAGTATTCGATGGTTAGTTTTGGGAATGAGAGGTATGGGGAGGTGAGGAGGAGGAGTGAGTGGCAGGGGTGGGTGTTGGGGTGGGGGGTGGGTGGGGGGGTTGTGGGGGTTGTGGGGAGCTTGGCGGTGGTGGGGAGGTGGTGGTGGGGGAGGAGGTAGGGGGTAGGGGGGTTGCAGGAGGAAATCAGGCGGGGTTGGGGGCGGTGGGGGCATGTGTTGGGAAGGCTAGCTGAGGAATAGCTTGGCAGCACAGCAGCGAAAAGTGCTAAACTAGCGCAGGGACTCTCGTGTATGTATGTATAAGGCTCAATAGTGAGGCCACTAACCGACAGGTTCCAAGCAAGCGACACAGGTATTTTGATTCGGCGCTGGAGGTTTGCGCGTTTGCCAATTGGGCGTTGTTGTTTGAATTTTTTACTTATATCGAGGTGTATTTATTGCGAGGCTAGGCTTGTATGTCATTCTGCTTGTTATATGATGGAGGGATTAGTGTTTGGCGGAAGCAGTTTTGATTTGAAGCTTTGGGAGTTCTTTTCTTTATGCCCAAGCCTTTTTTTTTTTCTTTTTCTGATTGCGAGGAGGGCGGAGAGGGTGCTGAAAGCTGAATTGGCCGCTAGATATGTGAGGAGCTAAATTACTATGTATAAGGGAGGTGGGAGTATTGGTATCAAGAGGGTAGAATAAAGTGATCATTTAAAGAGTAACAAACAAAGCTAGCAGGTAACGAGTATATTTTATAGTTGAGTCTTGTCTATAGAAGAGCTCCCAGGGAAGCGTAGGTAGATATCCCCATGGCTTAGCGTGGTGGCCTGAGGCCCTGGGTAGACATGGTGGTCATGATCAGGGAGGTGGCACACGGGCCACCACTGGCTGACCATGTCGGTGTTGCAACAGGGAGGGTGAAAATAAAAACACCTAATAGCTCTAAATCGATGGAAATAAAGGAGAAAGGGAGAGAAGGGGTAATGGCAATCTTTTGAGCTCAATTTCCTCGTTTGCGAGTTACCTGCAAGCTCCCTTGCATCGGGCCGTTACCCCCCGGGCCACGCGCTGTAAAATAACTCGTCCTATATAAAACCACTTCATGTATATACGGTTCGGCAAGCAATTATTAAAATAACTTCCCCGCCCGATTCTGTCAGAGGGTCTAAAGACATAGAAATCGATATAGATTCTAGGTAGCTACCCTATCAGTAGCCCGCTGGAAGCTAGGAATAAAAGTCCAAACTACAACGGGCGAGCTTCAAAGCTTAGCTTCATCAAAGAATATCTAGACTGCGCTAGCTCAAACGACTAACGAGCAAGGGGTGGTGGTGCGTTTAGCTCGATGGATTTGGCGTGAGAATGTCGGTGCGCTCGATACTTCGTGCTGGCGGAATTCTGCTGGACGATATGTGCAGAGTTCGAGTTAGATGTGGACGGAAACAACCTAGGTACCTGGGAAATGGTGAGTGGGAAGGTGAGCTGGGATAGCCTGGGAAAATGAAAGGCGAGGTGCGAGATGTGATGCTGGGTATGGTAGAGGGTGGCAAATGGCTTCTAAATTGAATGAGCCTTGCGCCGCCGTCTACGGGTTGGGTTAGGGTTAGGTTGGGTCGGGGGAGTATGATGAAAGGGCGCGGCCCCATGTGGTTAGTTGGTAAGGGCCATTCTTATATGATCTAGGGCAGGGCTCCTAATAGTTTTGGACCCAAACTAAACTGGCAGTTTGGATAATTTTGAAAGTTCTTTTTCGGAATTTCGAAAATTTAAAAACACTATCCCTCGGGTGAAACAAACCCGGGGTTTTTGGCCCGGAATAAAGAAACTCTGGATTTCTTATCCGGAATAAAAAAAATCCGAATTTCTTAGCCCGGAATAATAAAAATCCGGGTATAAAAACACAAACTGCAGTTCAAACTGAACTGGTTAGTTTATCCCCTAAATTGGCAATTTCAGTTCAGTTTAATCCTTGAACTAAACTAGCAATTCAGTTTTACTCTCAAACTGAACTGGTTCAAACTATTAAAAGCCCTGATCTAGGGGGTATATATTGGTTAGGGTCAGCGGGTTAGGTGTTCCGGAAAAGCCCCAGGCTCCCCGGGGAGTTGAACCCCGGACCTCTAGCTTGCTAGCTTTGTCTAAAGGCTACCCTTCTAGCGCAATCCCATTGCGCTAAAAGGACTAATATATCAAGACTGCCACTTGATATGCTAACATACTCTATATGGAACACCACAGGCCCTCTCAGGCCAGCGCCGTAACATTAGGAAACTTAGGGTTGGGAAGATTAGGAAGATTAGGAAGGTTAGGAAGGTCAGGAAGGTTAGTGTTGCAGGATAGCGCCTTGGCAGCTCTATTAGTTAGCTAGTGGTCTATATGTACGAACGAGAGAGGGCTCCTTTAGCTCTTTTCTCCTCAGTCCTCTCTGTTCCGTGCAATTTGTCAATTGGGCCTATTTGTAAATGGGCTGGCCCGTTTACAAATGGCACGCCATTTACAAATGGCATGGCCCATTTGCAAATGGGCCAGCCCATATTCAATTTTCAGTTTTTTCAGTTTTTGAAGCTATTCAGAGAAGGAACCCCAGGAAAAAAAAAGATTTTAATACAAATACATATTTGAAATATTTTAATTAAATGCCTTTAAATGTAATTGTTTTTCTTTTTTGCCTTTTCTGCCTTAATTGCGCGTAGCGGGGCGGCGACGATGTGGTGATTTTAGTAGCGCTGACGAGGTGGTGAATACCCTTGCCAAGGCTTACGATAGCTTTATATTTAAAAGCGGGAATTACTTTATAGAGAAAGGCCGGGCAAGGGTCCGAGCTTCTATTCGTGTAATACAGCTGGCTTGGCCAGCCTTGGCGGTCCCCAAAGCTTTTTAAACCGCTATTTAAAGGTTTTTTAAAAATTGAGAATTGAAAATTGATTATAGGCCAGCCCATTTGAAAATGGTCTATTCTATTTATAAATAGCGTACTATTTGTAGATAGGCCAGCCCATTTGTAAATGGGCCAAAATGGCGAATTGCACGGAACATCTCTATCCAGTCTCCTGGTCCTTCTGCTCATGCGACAGTTAGGAAGGTTAGGTGGGTTAGGAGGATTAGGAGGATTAGGAGGGTTAGGAGGGTTAGGAGGGTTAGAAAAGTTAGGATGCCCGGTTAGCGAATGGCTAAATGTGATAAGGAGGGCGGATGTAATGGCCCTGCACCAAGGACAAGGCTTAGCGAGAGCCAGGGCTGAAGCGAGGCGCTAGTAATAGTCACCTGCCTTTAAAAATGGAGACCCCTCGGCTATAGGTAGCTCTCGTTTCCCACGTTTTGCACCCTTGACTTAATTCTCCGGTGCCTAGACTTGGGACTCTGACAGCGATAACAGAAAATGAGCAATCATCTTCTCTTTCCTGGTCCCGAAATCTCTTCAATTATGCTGACCTAATGTAGAGTTTCGCAAAATTATCTGTGCTCGCAGTATACTCTATCAACTCAGCGTCCGCCAAATGCTGAAATCCTTCTGGTGGATTTCGACGAGACTGACCTGAGCCAATCGTTTCCATGTCGTATCCGCTTTCTCGCTGCTTTCCGCTGGTGTTTATCAAGGAGCTGAGGCCTATGGAAGACGCGAGATGGGATAGCACGGGTCGTAGGGTGGGTAGGCAGGCGCTGATCAGAGCGATGTTTACTTCGACTGCGCTCCAGATTTCTACTCCTACGTAACTCCCTGGATGGTAGTGTTTAGTTTTGGGACTTTAGGTGATGCAGAGTGAAAGTGCAAAAGAGATTTTGAGGGGCAAACAGAAAAGGGAAAGGAAATGACGAGGAACAAATACAAAATCGAGAGCAAAAAAGCGCAGTAAAACTCACAAGTGAAATCGGTCACATCCATCTCCAACAAGTACTTCAATCGTATACCACTAGCCACCACAACACTGCAGCTAATCAGCATGCTGTCATCAAACTCTCATTGTAAATGTCAATACGGAAAACTCACAAGCTCCCCAACGCAAACATCCCACTCACCGCCCACTTCCCCTTCCTCTTCATCTCCAACCTCCACACCTCCCTAATCGGCAACGCCAAAATCGCCACATCAGTCACAATATTCGGCACCGAATTGCCCAAGTAAAACACATGCGACTGGATACAAGTTCGCGGCTTTGTGAATATCCAGAAACTGTCCACGGGGTTGCAGGTGAAGATGCTGACCAAGATGCTGGCGATGCTCCAGAAGATTGTCAGGATGGCGAGGAGGTAGGCGAGGAAGTTGAAGGTGTGGGGGTAGGGGCGGTGGAAGATGGCGAGGTAGAGGAGGAGGATGGAGAGTTTTGTTAGGGTTAGGGAGAGGGTGTAGAAGATTTCGGTGATGAATGCTGTCTGTTATTTTGTGTTAGGGATCTTGAAGACATGAGCTTTGAAAGATGGGCTGGGAGATGAAGTGGGAAGCGCGCTGGATCTACGGTAACTTTCAAAAAGACCCGGAGAACTGACCAGCAGATACTCTTCCTGATCGGCAATGCTCACAGCTTGTGCATGTTTCCCAAGGCCGAGAGTCGCGTCTGGAATAGAAAACCTCAAGTGTTATTATTGGTACTTGTGCGTCAAAATCACGACCATTAACAAAACGCAGAGGCTGTGTTACCAGATATGATGATCGCAGAAGTGGTCCAGACAATAGGCAGCGCTGCGATGACAAGATAATCCGACCAGATCAAAGGCACTTGACTGAGCTTTCGTGATGAGAGACGGCCGGCCACAGCGAGACCTGAGAAAATCGCACACGGCACGACGGATGCGATGACATGTGAGCTGATGTCCTCGTTGAGGTTGACGTTTCCAGGAGTGATGTTTGTCATTTCAAGAATCAAGTGAAGATCATCAAAAACATTGAGAAGGTACGAGAAGCATCGGATTTGGGTACTTGGAGAAAGGAAATGTTCAGCATCATCATTTTCCCAGACTTCCAGAACATAGCGGCGGACTTGGAAAACGCAAGATGTTCCACGATCGTATGACTCTGGCGAATTGACAAGGAAGTCCATTTGAAATTTCTTCAAGTTTGGAAGGCTGAATGGTTGAGCGTTCATGCGATGTTCAGCTGAATGATAGCTGGCCGTCCCTTCAAGTTTCAACAGCATGTGTCACAACCGACTTGCCGGGCTGTCGTGTCAGCGACATCGGTCAAGCTTTCGTAGTCGAGGAAGTTAGTCAACTTTGCTCATGCTCGAGATTGATGCAGATCTTGGGATCATTCAAGCATACCTCAGAATTCGGGCTTTGGTTCTAAATGGTAGTGTAGAATGGATTGTCAGGTCACTTTGACCCTTAAGCTGAACGATCGTTTCCGCCCCCACTCGGGCTGACGTACTTGAGCTCGAGTTTCACAAAAAGCACGGGGAAGTACGACATTGGTGGGGTAGAGGAGCTGTACACTGGCATATCCGGGAAGACTCACAGTTTCTCTTTCACCATTCATAGGTAGCCTTGCCTTTGCAACATCGACACAAGATACATCGATATCACCTCACGGAGACTCTCGGTCTTATCTCCAAGCGACTCGTTTCAGAGCCGTAAGTTTCTAAGTCGAACTTTCAGCCCTACTGCTCACCGCCACCACAGTTTCACAAGCCATTCTCGTTCGTGCAAGGCTGAAACGAGGAAGTGCAGGTGGATTCCTGGGGTCGAGCAGGATGCGCTATTTTTGGAGCCGCTTGTCGGGTATGCCGAGGAGGGTGTATAGGGGAAAATGGTGACACCCTCGCTGTTCCTCTGCATGAAATCGAAGCATTATTTCAAGCTCGGCTGTTCTTGTTGCGAGGCTCCGGCATAATGCGAGAGCCGATGAGCTGTCGAGGAAGAGCGGCACAACCTGACGACTACCTCAAATACCTACTTACGTTCTTTGGCTTTTGTTGGTTCTGGAGGCGCACCTGGGCAATTTTGGAACGAGGTTGAACACAAAAGACCCGAATTTGTCCATGGTTGGCAGCTGTGAATGTTTCGTTTCAAGTTGAGCAGTGAGCACTAGTAGAGAAGCTTGAAGAATTTTTTTAGGGCTTCGACCGGAGACCTGGTGATATTCCTGTCACTACGGGCTTCGAGGCACGAGGCTAACACTCCTGTCCATGGGGGCTTGGCCGGTTATATTCCAAGATCACTGCCGCAGTGCCGGGATCTGAAACTCCGAATACTACTACCTGCCTAGAGCTCGCCTAGCTTTGCCTCGTTTTTGCAACATGTATAGCATGCCGTACAGAGCAACCAGTATTGTGGGTGATGCATCGGCCTCTTATTGAATTGCGGCCTGCTAAGTAGGTAGTAGCTCCGTCAGCGACGGCCTTCCTTATAAGACCGTCGCGGTCAGGTTCCCACCTTTCCTCCTTAGAGTCAATACAACATCTGAACTCCGTTCTCGTTCCCCCAGTGCTCTGACGTGACACTCCGCCAAATATACCTAGGAACTTCACGCGGTATGCAAACTGATTTGTGGCTTCCTCCACATCAAAGCCACTGCCAAAACCTGCACGACGGTCACACCCACCATGATCCAGTTCTCTAGATGAAATGCTTTCCCAAAATCGTTGCGTATTTCCTGTTGCACGTTTGGGTCGAAAATACCCAAAGTGTCCAAGTTTTGTAAAAGTGACGAGATCTGGGAGGAGGAAAGCACGGAGGCTAGAGAGGAGTCCAGATAAGAGTTGACTACACTCATAGCAATCGCTAGGCCTATGGCGGAGCCCATTATTCGTGCTTGCACCATTGATGATGTGCCAACCGCTGTACAAGATGTGGATTAGCCGATTGCGGCGCCAAAGAGTTTGAGAAACGAAAACGGGGTTTCGGGGTAGGTATATACCTATGTCTTTGTCTTGAAGGCAGTGTGGTGTTGCCAGCATTGTAAGACTTGATGTTACTCCAAACCCCAGCGCTATCAATATCTCAAACACGTACATGCCTGCCAACATTCCCCCGCTGGTAGGAACCAGATTGAGCAGACCTAAGCCGAGTAGCTGAGTCAAACTACTGCAAAGCATGAGATAAATTGGCGGAATTTTCGTTGCACCACCAACGGTGTTGCCGATTATTAACCCGAAAGGACTGGCAACAGTGTAAGGCAGGAAGTGGATGCCGGCTTGGAGAGGAGAGAATGACTCGATAATTTGGAAGCGCTGAGGGATGGAGACAAGCACAATTCCGCCGGGGATACCGACGAGAAAGCTCACTCTGAATTAAGTCAGTAAGATGAGTAAACTAGGGGTATGGAAGGGGGTGGGAATAAATGTGGGCCGTACAGCAACATTGCCATCCAGGCGCGATTTTTCACGAATCGCCAAGGGAACATCTCCTCTTGCCTACTTTCCCGCCCACTTAGAAATCTCTCCCATAGAATGAAAGAGATCCATAAAAGTGCTGAAAGCACTATGAGGACGATGAATACAGCCGAGGACCAGGAAAATGCCGTGGAGGTTTCGAGGAGTGCTGTAACTAAGAGAAATGAGGCACTGAGTAGCAGGAAAGCTCCTAAAAAATCCACTTTCTCGAGAAGCTGCCACGTATGTTCCTTTTGGACTGCGGAAGATGAGATGCTAGAATCGTCGGCGTACCCCATAGGCATAAATATGAGGAAAAGACCAAATACCAGGGCAGAAGCAGGGACACTGTCGGAAGTCAGTGCGGCCTTTCTTCAATCGTCAGAAAACTCACTTGAATAAAAATACCCAGCGCCAGGAGCTTTGTTGCGTGACAATAGAACCACCGATTAAAGGGCCACTGGTAGTGGCCAGCGCAACGACGATGAAACAGAAGCCGGTATAAAGTGGCAGTTTTGGCTTCGGAACCATTTTGTAAACAATCGCCATGGTAACCGAGAATGCGCCAGACGCCCCGCAGCCTTGGAAGACCCGGAAAACGATGCTAAGATAATATTTAGTGACTCGCTCCATGAGCAATTAGGGGGGGCCTGGGGGATTCACAGTTGTGTCATTGTTTGTGCTGCACCGCAAGACGCTGAGAAGATGATGAAAATGAAAATCGAAGCAAGTAGGGTATATTTGCGTCCAAATATGTCGCTCATTTTGGCCCAAATAACGAGAAAACCTTGCGAGTGATGGTGTTATTTCCAGATAGTCAAGACGGCGGCATGTGTAATATCTCGGGACATACCTGTGAATGAAATTTGATATCCAGAAACTATCCATGTCGAGTCATCGTAGCCTTCGAGCTGGCTCGAGATAGCGATGAGTGCAGTGCTTACGATGTATGCCTCTATGTTCGCAAGAAAGATGGTGATCCATATGCTGTATATCGTGATGAAAGTGAGCCGTCAGCTACCGGATCTCGTTGGATTATTGTTTCATGTCAAGACTGACGCTACCGTCAAAACCCACAGTCTCCATCCATGCACATATACGATATGGCTTTCATCGTTTGAAGCCGATTCTTTCACTATCACTCCAGCCTCGAGCTTCGAGTTCTCTACCACAGGCGACGGTCCATAGTGTAGACTTGATGCGCCATGTTCTCGATCGGTATCGCTGTTCGTGTCAGTGGTATTCAAGCCAGCATCATCCCTGGCTTGAGCAACACCCTCGCAAGACCCAGCCATAATGCAGGAGTCGAGATGTTCCGGGGACAGCGGAAGGGGGCGGGAGGAAGAGAGGGGAGGCTGAGCTCTGGCTTTGCAGTCAGACTCTTAGGAACGAAGTTGCGTGAAATATGAACAAAATCTAACAGCGAAAGAGAAGAACTCTACTTTGGTCTTCAGAAGTTAAATCAAGTATTGGTACTACGGGACTAACAACACCCCTTACGCTCTAAGAAGTCGGCTCAATCTTCTGTCCGGGTCACTTGGAAATGGTTTGATAATGTGATGCCTAGTAGAGCCTAGCAGAGCCTAGCAGAGCCTCGCAGAGCCTTGACAACGATCGATATTTGCCTACTTTTTCTTATCTTTAGGCAACCGACTCAAGTTACTCCCGAATAAAAATGCCTTGCGTGGGTTAGGATTATCGCCTGCAACTGTTTACATGATTTGTCTATTCTCGAAACGTGGCATCCTTCGACAAGTATACGAAATGCAGTGTAACTCCAATACGTAGTCATCACACCGCATATAGTCAGGCTGTGCACCGCATACCAAGTACCATCGAGGTGACCCGCCACGACATTGGAAGGATTTGGGGGGGGGGGGGGGGTATGATTATCATTTTTCAGCTACCCCGCTGTCATCCTTTATTACTCCCCTATATTGTTACACCCAGGACTTGAGGCTCAGCTCAAGTCGTCTCCTCGGCATCAGCCGTATCCTCCGTTTCTTCTTATCTCGATGCTTGTAACCTGCATCTTCAACATATCCGCCACGGCTTTTGCTTGTTGGCATTCTCGGACATCTTTGTCACCACTACAACTCTTAGGCGCAAAAGACATATGCGCCTTACAATGTATACCTCTTCCCAAACTTCGTGCGTGGCGGTCAGTGTTGTGTTTGGATTCCTCGCTTTGATCTCCGTTGTATTGCGATTTCTCGCCAGGAGTATCAATAAAGCGCCATTTCTCGTTGACGATTGGCTCATTCTTATATCATTGGTAAGCTGCTTGCACTACCACGGGCTCGCTAGATTTCTCGTCAATGTTTAGCTTACAAAAATCACAGATCACGGCGTTAGCGAATTGCATCCTCGTGGCATGGGGTGCCGGTGTCTATGCTCTAGGTACCCCAATCACACCAGCGACTGATTTGTGGGTAGTTTATGGGAAGGTAGGAACTCTCTGACACCATCGCACCTAGAACTACTGCGCTCTGACAAAAACCTGCAGATCCTTTTCATTCAGCCAACTATCATGATGTTCGACCTCGCTACTATCAAATTATCTGTTTTGTTCTTCTACAAGCGCATCTTCATAACAAAAAAATTTGTTCTCGTCGCCAACGCCTTGATAGTAATAGTTACGATGTGGGGTCTTGGTAGTTTCTTGGTATGCTCCCTGATACATCTTCCTTTATTCCTCAGAAGCATCCGGAGATAGACCTATCCTTGATCCTAACAGCATGCATCAGGCCCAAGTTTTCGAGCAATGGCCGGTTTCTGACAATTGGTCACGCGACCCTACAAAGATAAACTTCATTCTCAATTACCCGGACTTCAATATGGTCTATGCTTGCCTCGATCTTGCGCTAGATGTCATTGTTTTGTCGTTGCCATCATTCATGATTCGGCGTCTACACCTTACTCAGAAGAAAAAGGTTCTCCTGGGATGTGTTTTTCTGCTCGGTGCATTGTGAGCTTCCCAAACTCGACTTTTGATAGTATTGAGACTCGGGACACTAATTATACCATTAGATCCGTCATTGCCGAAGCTGTTCGTGTCTGGATCCTGTACCGCGTTTTGTACGGCCCCCAGAATGATGTTGTCACGGACTTCGGTGAGTTCTATATATCCTGCATCGTATCATTACACTCCCATGAAAATGGTGCACTTGGTCACAGGACTCTGATTATTTCTTCAGATCTAGCGGCCGATGTTGTGATATGGAGTACGGTCGAGGTCTGTGTTTCTATTATCGCAGCATCGCTTCCTATGCTTGGTCCGGTCCTCTTCCACAAACGCGGACCCGAGTCCATAATACGCAGTATTCGTTCTGTGCTTTCGTTGCGCAGTACTGGGGCCAGTAGGACGGGTAGCCAGAAGTCAAAGGACTCTGTGTCCTCTTCACCGGCGGCGGAACGACCATGGATTGAGTTGGAAACCCAGGGACAGATTGCTGTTGCCAAAAACAACGCCTCTGTGGACCAAAAGGATATGGCCTGAAGTCGTGCTAAGAGAATGGAGGATGTGATGAAGGAACGTGGTGTGACGTGAATACCTCATAAATTCAAGGCGCGGGTGATCTGGAACACGAAAAGAAGTGATGGTCCAGTGCTTACAGAGTGGATCCAAGAGTATCAGTTCATCAGGATACAAAGCTAGCTTGAGGGGAGGTTTAAGATCTGCAGGTTTAAATCTATAATTTCCAGCTCTTATGATCTTGATTTCAGTACGAGACACCCCGGCCTTTTTACGAGACAGATAGTAATAGTACACTGCAGACACATACTTGCCATTATCGACATGCAGTTGGGAGAAGCTTTCAGCCAGTTAATTCTCTGCCCCTCTGGCTGCCTGTACAACATGTACTCCAGGCTGCAGCCAGCTGCCTTGCCGGAGCAGCTGCGAGGCTTGCCAGTGAGCGTCAAACAGGAGTATTCGGGTTGCACAGTTTATTTAAGTAACGTTAAGCTAGCAGTATAAGGCAGACTGGCTATGAATACTCCGTTGTTGATTCCGATTAAGCAATACAGAGCGTGCGAGATCGCGAACTTGCTGTTGGCCGATATACGCACGTTGTGCCATTCAAGGCGCCTGCGGGAATAGGTCGTGCATGTTTGTCAGACGGAGCCACCCCCTCCTGGAAGGGCGGGGCCGGCCATTGTAGTCTGGCTTGCATGATTGGTTCGTCTGTAATCTATTGCTGTGGACCTGCATGGTACCCCTGCTAACTAACATCCTCATATCACAGACCGTTACTACCAGCTGGAGCTCTTACTCTCGTTCCACAGTCTCTCGTGCTGTCTCCGACCAGTCTTTTGACCAAATCTCCTGCGACTAACTCTCTTTCAAAACCCGATCTCACAGCAATCTGTCTAGATACCTTGACAATGGCGGACATCAATTCATCAACGTCTAGCGGCTTGTCCCAGCGCTCCCAGCCCAAACTTGCCTTTGTACCGTTGCTCAAAGGCGTGGACAGCCTGAACGAGACTGCCGCGAACATCGAGATTGATATGGGAATGGCCGAGAATTGGCTTACCCGTCCCCAACTTCTTGCCATTTTCAAGAAGGCTGTGGCGGAGGATCTTGAGGACAAGGTGCGTGGTTTTGACATTTCTCCCATGTCTCTCCTAGCTGTCATCATGCCTGAATGACAACAAGTGGGACTACGAACCAAATTCACGTTTCTATGCGACTCTTCAGCCATCCAGCTGCTATTTTCTCCATTTGGATCACCACATCCCTAGTGAAAAATAACTAGTGACTAACGGCGACCAGGATCTCAGTTACACTCTTGGCATGGGGGGATCTACTCAAGTTCGCTCCGCCTTTGCAACTTTCTTCAACCAATACTTCCACCCCGGCATTCCCGTCCTCCCAGAACATATCATCATAGGCGCAGGTGCAAGCACCTGCCTCGAGTCTTTTCTTTATGCCACTTGCGATTCAGGAGACAGTGTTCTGGTACCCTTTCCATTCTGGGGTATGTGGCCGTCCACTATTCTCTTTTACCAGTTGAACTCACTCTGGCATCTCTACCTACTCCGAGCTCACAAATGACAGGAGGCGCCGCGGCCTTCGCCAAGTTTCGCGACGATGTCAACTTCATTCCCGCGAAAGGACCATCTTTCCGCTCAGCAATGACTTCCGACATCGTGACCGCAGTAAAAGATGCTTACGCCAATGCACCAGATCCCAGTCGCATCAAGGCGTTGTCAGTCACAAATCCTCACAATCCCCTCTCGGGATGCTATTCACCATCCGTACTGCGCGAGCTCATGACTTTCTGCAAGGAGAAAGGCTTACACTATCTCTCTGACGAAATTTTCGCAATGTCTGCGTTTGGGGAAGGCGAAAAGGGCACTTTCACGTCAGCACTTGCACTTGTCAATGACACCGAAGAAAGCCCTATGGATCCGAGTCGAGTCCACGTGATCTACAGCCTCAGTAAAGACTTTGGATCTGCGGGAACGAGAATGGTAAGCTCATATCAGTCTCATGGAATTCCTCTACTCTTTGAACACTCAGTAATAACATGTCCAGGCATGTCTTGTCTCTCCCCGCAACCGTCCCGTCCTAGAAGGCAGCATGCTTGCCAACTACCTGCAGACATCCGTCTTCAACGGCCTCTATGTCACATCTGTTCTATCTTCCCCGGAATTACCATCAATCATCACCAGTCTCAAGTCCCAGCTGAGACGCAACTATGCCCTTGTCACGCAAGCTCTCGAGGGATGGAAGATCGAATACATGCCCGCATACTCTGGCTTCCAGATGTTTGCCAAGTTGCTCCCGCATGCGAAAAGTTGGGACGAAGAAGCAGCTGCGGTCAAGGAATTGCTGGAGGCTGGTGTGATGGTACTTCCAGGAAAGAGTGTCGGGGGTGTGGATGGAGAGGTCGGCTGGATTCGTTTGTCTTTCTGCATTCCCGAGGAGAAACTAAAGATTGGACTAGATAAGATCGGCAAGACTCTTAGACTGAGTGCAGATGCGTAAGTATAGAGGCAGTGTGGAATAGCTCTTTCAATCTATCTTTCCAGCAACTCCTCGTCTATGTACTTCACATAGCTACTTCAAGGAATAGAATACTGAACTTTTCGAATCCGGCCACTTTGCTTCTGTCACCAAATCCAACTAAGGTACCCAGCAAATATGATCCTAGGAAGTACGAAGTTAAGTAGTCCTATTTTATTCCACAGAATGAGTGCCATTGCATACGGGATATGGAAACCTATGAGAAGTAGTTAAAGAAACACAAGCTCGTGTCCATCAGCCACTGAAGCCCGAAGCCCGAAAATCAAAACACCTCCTACAAGAAACCTGAGTAACCGCGACTAACATACAGCAACAGCTTTTGCGACCGTTTTGCGGATCACTCCTGCCGCGGCAACTAGCTCGTTCTCATCCGTCGCACCAGGGATGGATGTACGACCTCCATGTGCCAACTTGATATTCGTCTTCTCGTCGCAGAAAGATGCAAGCTTAGGAGCCGTCCCAGCATGGTATTCATTGCGGGTCGCCCAGATGTTCGCCGTCGGGATAGAGATCAACTTCAGTCCCTCCACACTGTCGATACTGTTTAGCTCGCCCAGCTGGCAAGCAGTAAGGTCGACTGGTGGTACGCCGGCGAAGAACACGGCGCCTTTGAAAAGAGACTCGCCGCTGGCTTCGTGTTTCAGGAGTAGGGCAGCAATCACACTAGTTGCAGCCGAGATTCCCGCGACGATATCGAACTTCCCTTCCTGACTGACGAAGTTTTCAAGGTCGTCGAGGGCTTTCTGGATCGCTTTTGGATCTTCGAGTGGGAAAAACCCGAAATATTCATCGGAAGGCGAATAAAATCCCTCGAGTTCTATGGAAGCTTAGCAGTGGCCCTGAAATCGTTGAGAGATGGCTTACCAGAAGCCATAGGCACAGGCACAGTGCCATTGGCGAAAACCCATTCGTATTCATCTCCCAGCTCGTGTCGAAGTGCCGCTATAGGAATATCAGCTTTATCCGCCATGCTCAACAGTTCTCACTGTTGAAAGCCTGCTTACCAGATTCGGCCTCTGCCACCTAGTAGAAAACTCCAATTAGCTATTTTGTAGCATAACGACTAGAGATAGACGAGACTCTTGTTGAAACTGAGCAGCAAGTTACGTACCTTGCTGTTAGAGCCATGTCCGTGAAGGCAAAGCACGCGGATAGCCATTCTAGTAGTTGTGTTTTGGGGGCCTGAAGATGCTAGTGATGTAGAGTTAACAACTGCACGATGTTGAATAAGAGCATGAGTAGCGATACAATAGAGGCTTATGTATCAAGGTCCTGGGAAGGAGAAACTGTTACTTAACAGCCGCATTCATGTAAGCAGGGCTTGCTTTTGTCCGAATCTCAGCAGTCATTGGTGGGAAAAGACCGTCGATTACTACAATACTATTGCAATAAATCGTTGTCATTGTTGTGCATATCAACAGGCAGCCATCTACCATTCATCGTCTAAAGACACACCCCCACACCATGACCCTGGCCTATACTAGTAAGGCTGTGTCTCAAACACTGTCAGAATGCAACCTTGCCAATAATTGCTCAAACGCCCCGAGCTGATATTAACTGCTTATCTATAGCCACTTAGAGGGGGAGAACCTGGACTTGGCAATGCATGCAGTTGACAATCCTTGGACGAAAACGTTGAATCTTCGCCCCCACCGGAGATGTTGGTGAGACTGCCCATTTTGACGGCGACGATCCTTAGGACTTTCGTAAGCTACCGAATCTCTTGGATCAGGCCTCGTGCCACAAAGAGGATTCCGAAAGATTTTTCACATCTCATGTAGCGGTGACACGGGAGCCTTGCGAGGCGCAAGGCTCGCCAAGTTATTAGGATTTAGCGGAATGGCAATGGACCTGCTGCAATCATCCTTCATGCACCTCCAATTAGCTCCAGAGGCTGTCGTTAATATAGATGCAAGGGAATGACAGGATGTCGGGAAAGCCGAAGCTCACTCTTAACTATGCGGGCCAAGAGTGGTGAACGTCATCGTCCTATATTACCTCGACTACCACACCCCAATCGCATTTGAGTACTCGATTTATCCTTGCCGAACTTATATCCTTAAGTGTCTAGCCACTTAGAGCTTGAGCCTTGGCACTCCCTCTGCTCCTTGCTAATCGGCTAGTTGCAGCCTTATGCTACAACCGCCTGGATAAAGAATAGTTCTACCCATGAAGCTCGCTCTCCTCTTAATCCATAACCATTATGAACAACCAATGGGCCCTTTTGCAGTGATGTATTACCCTGTGACTCTAGACAGACATTGAGGCTGAGAGTTCGTTTACTACCTCATCAACCACCAAAGATTGGCCTCAGAGCCTGTTTGTCAAAAGTTGAAGAGCGACAGAATTCCAGACTCTATTTCTTCAACAAATGTGAAATGTCTGCAAAAATCCGCTGCGATGACGAGAAGAGTGATCGAGAGCCTATCGCAATTATTGGCTTATCCTTCAAGTTCCCCCAAGATGCTGTCACTACCGAGACTTTCTGGGACATGTTGCTCGAAGGACGTAATGCTAGTACCGAGATCCCAAAGTCCAGAATGAATGCTGATGCATTCAGCTGTTCCAAGGGTCGCCAACCTGACAAGGTGAATAATGACTTTCATCTCATTACCGAGGTTTGCACAAGTTTGTTGTCAGAAATACTGAATTTGACCTAGTTCACAACAACGAGAGCTTGCTTCCTTCGAGATGACATCGCCGCTTTTGATGCACCATTCTTTTCAATCTCCATTGAAGAGGCCCAGACCATGGATCCCCAGCAACGCGCTCTTCTGGAAACAACTTTTCGGGCCTTTGAGAACTGTAAGTGCCGTGTAGTCATTCTCTCTACCCACTGCTAACACTTCGCAGCGGGTCTCCCCATAGAGAAGGTCTCCGGCTCAAAGACATCTGTCTTTGTAGGCAATTTCACGGACGACTACAAAATGATGTACTGCAAGGATCCCGAACAGTCTTTCCCATACGGCGCCACCGGCTGCCTGGTGTCGGTTCTGTCGAGCAGGCTCAGCTGGTTCTTCAACCTCACGGGGCAGAGCCTGAGTTTGGACTCGGCCTGCTCCAGTTCTCTGACAGCTGTGGACCTTGCTTGCCAGAACTTGCTCAGCAAAGAGTCAAACATGGTGGGCTTTTGACATTCTACACTCTCACGGGAACAAAGAATCGTGCTAACTCGGCACCCAGAGTATCGTTGCCGCATCTAATCTGATTTTCTCTCCAGACATGATGCTTCTGCTATCCAGTTTCAACGTCTTGTCCCCAAACGGACAGTCACATGTTTTTGACCAGAGAGCGAATGGATATACCAGAGGTGAAGGCCATGCTGTTCTGGTCCTCAAGCGCTTCTCGGATGCATTGAATGATGGGGACTGCATTCGAGCGGTAATCCGCTCGTCGGGCAGCAACCAGGATGGACACACTTCAAACGGTATGGCGCAGCCAAGTCGCAAAGCGCAGGAAGCCCTCATTCGCCAGACCTACGAGAAGGCCGGACTGTGTCTTGATCGCACAATGTTTGTTGAGGCTCACGGGACTGGTACACGACTTGGAGACGCCGTCGAAGTCAATGCCATAGGAAATACATTTAGGACCAGCCGAAAGCAAGGCGAGAATTTGTTCATGTCAGTATTTTGCTTTCTTACTGTGCTTTTGCTAACTGTAATCTAGTGGTGGCCTGAAATCCAACATTGGCCATTTGGAAGGATGTAGTGGCCTGGCGGGGCTGATCAAGACCACCTTGGTCCTTGAGAAGGGTGTCATCCCCCCAAATTCTGGTTTTGAAAAGGCCAACATCAGGATTGACGAAGAGTTCTTCAAAATAAAGGTATGAAACCACGGCACCCCACTCTTACGATGACAGCGAGCTGAAATTATTCCATTTTAGTTCCCGCTGAATCCGACGCCTTGGCCTAGCACAGGTTTGAGACGAGCATCGGTCAACTCTTTCGGAATCGGAGGATCAAATTGCCATGTAGTGCTCGATGACGCATATCACTTCATGTTTCTCCGTGGATTAACTGGCCGTCACAATACCGCAATCGATTCAGAGACCCAGATACAGATTCGGTCAGATGATCCCAGAGAGAAAAGTGAGCCAAACGGCGCGAAAAGCGAGAAACCAACTCCACAAGAAAACAACTTCCCGGTCTTGCTGGTATGGTCAAGCGCAGATGAAGGCGGACTTGGCCGCTGGGCCGATGCATACAAGCAATTCTCTCCTCGGCTTACAAAAGAAGCCATGCCTTGGATTCGACTCTACTTTGAGAACCTCGCATTCACCCTGTCATGTCGCCGGAGCATGCTGCCCTGGAGATCATATGCGGTCATCCGGCCAACGACCAAGTTCCCCCTGATTGACGTGGCAATATCTACACCACGACTGGCCAGTACCACGGTTCCCAAGATCGGATTCATCTTCACAGGCCAGGGAGCACAATGGCCTCGCATGGCCTGCGACTTGATGAACTATCCCGTGTTTCGAAATTCTTTGCTCAATGCCGAAAGCTATCTTGGAGAGCTAGGATGTCCTTGGCTTCTGATAGGTACGAACCAGATTTTAGTAAATGCCGAGTCTTTCTAACCAGCCGACAGAAGAACTCTCCAAGTTCTCGGAAGAATCAAACATCCACCAGTCGGAATACAGTCAGGCTCTTTGCACCGGCATCCAAGTTGCTCTCGTGGATCTTCTGGAAAGCTTCTCCATACATCCGACCGTGGTCGTAGGACATTCTTCTGGTGAGATCGCAGCCGCCTACTCTGCTGGCTCGATCTCGAGACAGTCGGCATGGAAACTTGCGTACTTCCGAGGCTTCTATACCGGTGAATATTCAAAGTCATCCGGCACTCCTGGTTCCATGCTCGCCATCGCACTCTCGGAGCAGCAGATGTTACCGATCCTAAATGAAGTGACCAAAAGCTTCAAGAAACCCGGATTGTGGATCGCTTGCTTCAATAGCAAGAGCAGCTTGACTATATCGGGTGACTCAGACCAGATCAACGCCTTGAAGCAAAGGCTTGAAGAAACTGGAGAGACTGCACAACTGCTCAAAGTTGGCGTGGCTTACCACTCGCCACATATGGATCCAGTAGCCGTCCAGTATGGTCGAGCCATCATCGACATTGATGCGCCAGCGGAACAATCCCCTCGACCACCGATCATGGTTTCCAGCGTGACGGGCCAGGTAATATGCCCAGAAGCCCTTCGTTCGAGTGCTTACTGGATGCAAAATCTCGTGTCACCCGTCAAGTTCGTCCACGCCTTGACTCCCCTTTGCACCAAGTCTGCAGGAGACACTCATATCAGCCTCGATCGTCGCCATAGGCGCAGTCTGTTCGTTAATACACTGATCGAAATCGGTCCTCACTCTGCTCTCAAAGGACCATCCAGAGAAATTCTCCGTGACTGCTCGAATCAAGACCAAACAAGCTATCTCAGCGCAATGGTGCGGGGAGTATCAGCAGCAGTGAACTTACTCGGCGTTGCTGGACAATTGCACTGCTCAGGATATCCAATCAACTTTGGTGCTGTCAATAACCCAAAGACACCATCAAGCGAGCTGAGTATTTTGACCGACCTCCCCGAATACCCTTTCGATCACTCAAAAACTTACTGGCTCGAGAGCAGACTCAGCAAGAACCTGAGATTCGCATCACACAACAGCAGCGAGTTTCTGGGAAAGCCAGTTGCAGACTGGAACCCACTAGATGCGAGATGGCGAAGTTTTCTGTCCGCGACTACTTCGCCTTGGATAGCTGATCACGAGGTGTGTAGTTTGCCTAGTCCTGGAGTCTGAATGTTTGCTCACAACTCAAAGATCCAAGACCAATTCCTATACCCAGCAGCCGCAATATTAGTCATGGCGTTCGAAGCAGCCAAGCAACTCGCAAAAGCTGACAACATCCGCGCTTACACGATTCGAAACGCTTCGTTCCACACACCTCTGATCATCCCCAGAAAGGAATCCATCGAGGTGCAAATCTCTCTTCGTGCCGAAAATGGCAAGCTCTCACTCAACAGCCAAAGAAGCTGGTTCAGTTTCAGACTTTATTCTTTCTCCGACTCTGGCTCTGTTGAACACTGCTCTGGAGATGTTGGTCTCGAATATGCGAATGAGTCGAACAGTGTAACTGGCAGGCTGGAAGATGATTTCTTCTACCATGAGGCTTACGAGACTGCCAGGGAGGCCTGTTCCGACTCCGTTGCTCCTGGAATATTCTACCGCTCACTCCGGGCTGCCGGCTACAACTATGGACCCGAATTCCAAGCCCTCAAGAGAATTCGCTTCAATTCCCAGAGTTCCGTTGCCGAGATCGATGCATCACAAGCCGAGCTTGATGCTTCCCAAGGTGGAATTGACGCATGCCAAACTGATACCAGTCCCCCCATTTTCCACCCAGCCAAGCTCGACGCCTTCCTCCAAATGCTGCTAATATCCAGTACAAACGGAGGATCAAACACCACCAGCCTGAAAGTCCCCACTTTCGTAAAGAAGCTCTGGATTTCGCCTCCAAACGACGGAGAAGCCACAAACGGTAATTTGCACATGACATTCAAGGCTTCAGCAAGGATAACGTCCAACACCCCCTCATCCTCCGAAGGCGACGTCCAAGTCCTAGGTCCAAACAAGCGTCTCTTCGCAAAACTAGAAGGCATCAAAGCCACTCTCGCCGCGAGCTCAGAATCACGCGTGAACACCGTCTCTTCAGCAAACGATCCTGTCAGCATGTGCCGTCGCATCACTTGGAAACCAGACATCACCATGCTCTCAAACCAAGAGCTGGCCCAGTATCTCAGAGAAATGCAAACCACCGAGCCAGAACCCGTCGAGACATTCTCGCAGCTCGACTGCTTTCTCTACCTCGCCATCTCCCAAATCGCCCAAATGCCACAATGTTCCTCCCCCACCTCCCCAAGCAAAACAATCCACTCCTACATCTCCTGGATCCTGAGACAAAACGCCCTATACAAAGCAGGCTCGCTACCAAACTTCAACCCGGCATGGAAATCGCTCCAAAACAACACCAACTACTTCAAAGACCTAGGCATCCGCGTCTCAAAATCCAGCAATCTCGGCCATCTTCTCGTGCGCATCTGGAACAACATCCCTCAACTCCTATCCGGCCAACTCGACCCCCTAAGCCTGCTCTTCCGCGATAATCTCCTCTCATCCACCTACCGCGAGCTCAACTCGACCAGCAACTGGCTCTCCAGTCTAGGCGCCATAGCCGCCCATCTCGCCCATGCCACCCCCAGCTTCAGAATCCTCGAAGTCGGCGCCGGCACGGGAGCCACCACGCGCGTAATCCTAGAAGCTTTGTGTTCCTCTTCTGACAACCCTGCAACACAGCGTGCACAATACGCACAGTACGACTTCACAGATATCTCACCCAGCTTCTTCCCACATGCAAAATCCCAATTCCAAAAATTCCCAAACCTCAGCTTCCACACCCTCGATATCTCCCACGACCCATGTGCGCAAAACTTCACCTCCAATTCCTACGACCTCATCCTCGCCTCCCTTGTCCTCCACGCCACGCCCAATCTCCACACCACCCTCAAAAATGTACGTTCACTTCTTCGACCTGGCGGAAAGCTCATTCTGCTGGAATTCGTGAAGCCAGAGTTGTCAAGATTTCCGTTTTGCATGGGCCTTTTGCCGGGGTGGTGGCTGAGTGAAGAAGAGTTTCGAAAAGAGGGGCCGCTGGTGACGAAGGGGTGTTGGGATGGGTTGCTGAAGGGGGCGGGGTTTGGGGGGGTGGATGTGGAGTTGAGGGATTTTGAGAGTGAGGGGTGTGGGCAGATGTCTTTGCTTGTTGCGACGGCCATAAATGAGGTGGAATGCGATGTGCAGACGACGAAGCAGGAGATTGTGCTTGTGGCGCCTGGAAGTCCATCGGTCCAGCCAGATGTTGGCAGAATAGTGGCTCATCTCAGCCCAGCCGGCTTCCAAGTCAACGGAGCCCAGTCCCTAGAGCAAGCAGCAAATCCCGACGCCCATAACTCCGTATTCCTCATCATCCACGAACTATTCGAACCACTTCTGCGCAACATCTCCGCCGAACAATTCCTATCCCTCCAAAAGATGCTCCAACTGGCGAAAGCCGTAATATGGGTCACGGCCGGCGGCGGACCAAGCCCACACCCAGACTATGCACTCGTCGACGGACTAGGCAGGGTTTTGCAGAACGAGAATTCCCAGGTCCCTTTCGTTGTCGTGGCGCTTGAAGTTCCAGACCACGTTTCGGAAAGACAGGTTCAAGTGATCGGTACTGTCTTGTCCAAGACTCTTTCAGAACCTGCCGGCGCTTACGAGTCTGCTTTCGTCGAGTCCAATGGCAAGTTGGAAATTGGGAGAATAGTTGCTGACGAAGAAGCGTCTCGAGCGGTCACAGCTCCGTTCTCCGCGCCTTTGATCAATCAGCAGAAGTACGGTGCTGGAGAGGCAAAATTACTCGAGATGAGAGAGCCAGGCTTTCTAGATACGTTCTACTTTCGTTCTGAAGTCCGCCCCGCAGTCCTAGAGCCAGGAGATATCGAGATCAAGATCCAAGCCGTCGGTCTTAATTTCCAAAATGTCATGACCGCAACAGGCAAATTAGACAGCGGCTCCCTCGCCAACGAATGCGCGGGTATCGTCCTTCGAGTCGGCGATGGATGTCAAGGCTTCCAGCCCGGAGACAGAGTATTCGGCTTCGGAGCCAACGTCTTCAAATCCCACGCTCGCCTCAACTCCCAAACTCTGGCGAGAATCCCTGACGACATGTCCTGTGTGCAAGCTGCCAGCTTCCCTTTCGCATTCCTCACAGCCCACTACATCCTCGACATAGTACGAGCTCACAAAAGCGACTCGATATTGATACATTTCGGCGCTGGGGGTCTTGGCCAAGCACTACTCCAGCTGGCTCGTTTCCGAGGTCTGTCGAAATCAAATATCTATGTAACTGTTGGTACGGTGGAGAAAAAACACTTAATGATGACGGTATATGGTATTTCTGAGGAGCGGATTTTCTTCAGTAGAAACACGGACTTTGAGCAAGGTGTTAAGCGTGTGCGACCTGCTGGCGTGGATATTGTAATCAATCCGCTTTCTGGCGAAGGCAGGACAGCTTCGTGGAGTTGTGTGGGTCCTTACGGGCGGTTTGTCGACATTCCCGGAGGTGATGGGCAGGCTCCCGTCGCTGCGGCGAGGAGAAATACTTCTTTCTTTGCGGTCAATATGATAGACTTGATGCGTGAGCGGATAGGACTGCTAGCCAAGCATTTCGAGGCTGTCGTCGGGTTGCTGAAAGCAGGAAAGCTTTGGTGCGTGCATCCGGTAGACATATTCAAGGTGAATGAGATTGAGCAAGCGTTTGGACATGTTCGAGGGGGCGAGGAACCTGGTAAAGTTGTTGTAGAACTGGATGACCCCGAGGCGCTTGTACCGGTAAGTGAAACTTTGCCTGGTGCAACGTATAAAGCTAAAACTTGGCAGACTGCCATACAAGAGCCTCCACACATGCCACTTGACACAACGAAATCCTACCTCATCACCGGTGGACTCGGCGGAGTCGGTCAAATGATCGCCAAGTGGATGGTGGACCAAGGAGCGCGCTATCTGATACTATTGTCCCGCTCGGGTGCCGAAGGCCACGATGTTACCGGCTTTCTTCGAGAACTTGAAAGTAAGGGCGTGACTGTGAAAGCACCGGCTTGTGATATCTCCGATGTGGCTGCTTTGAAAGCTGTGCTCGAGCAGTGCTCGACTGAGCTGCCGCCTGTCAAGGGATGTATCCAAGCATCAATGGTCTTAGAGGACTCACTCTTCCCCACCATGTCCCACCCCACCTACCTCACCGCCACCACCCCAAAAGTCACCGGCTCCTGGAATCTTCACGCCCTCCTCCCCACCAACCTCTCCTTCTTCATCCTCCTCTCCTCCCTCTGCGGCATCCTAGGCCAAGTAGGCCAAGCCAACTACGCTTCTGGAAACACGTACCAAGATGCACTTGCTCGTTACCGCACTTTTGTAGGCTATGCCAACAGCTATGCCCTGGATCTTGGGGTTGTGGGTGATGCTGGGTGGTTGGCTCGCAATGAGGAGGTTAGTGAGAGGTTGCTTGGTAGTGGAATGTTTGTAAAGATTTCGAAAGAGCGTATGGGGGCGCTGCTGGAGTTTTGCTGTTTGACGGGGAGGGAATCGAGTGTGAAGGATAGAATGGCGGTGGAGGGGAGTCAGCTGTTGGTTGGTCTCAAGGCTCCGGAAGGTGATAGCCAAGAGGGACTTAGATCCCCTCTGTTCAACCAACTGCGTCTCGAGAAACAGTCTTCCGCCACCACATATACATCATCACCCACTCAAGCGCCAGAACTAACAGACCTCAAATCTCGCTTTGTGGCTGCTTCGCCATCAGATGCAGCATTGATAGTAGCAGATGCGTTGCGAGTCAAACTTGCACAGATTCTGTCAACTTCTCGGTCCACTTTGGCGAATCACAAAATTGACATCTTCCGGCCGTTGCTGGAATATGCGGTTGATTCGCTGCTGGGAGTGGAATTGAGAAATTGGATTGCGAGGGAGTTTGGAGCTGATATTGTAATTTTCGAGATTATGGGAGGGGCGAGCTGTATGGGGATTGGGGGTTCTGTTGTTGGGGGGAGTAGGTTGAGGGAGAGCAGATGAGCGATGGAGACTGGGGATTCCGTTGGTAGGATGAGCAAGTTGAGGAATGGGTAGATGAGAGATTGAAACCGAGAATTCTGTTGTCAAGTTGAGCAAGCTCAGGTAGAGGAAGATACAGACTGCTCCATGGTGGAAAGGGGCAGATGGAAATGAGAATGGAAGCTGAGTTCCCTGGAATGGTTGAGGACTCCTATCAGTGGCGACTCAAGTACTTCTAGCAGTCAGGTCAGAAACCAGACATGTGTTGAGATGCCAGTAGAGATGTATATCGAAAAGTGACGTAAAGAAAGGCAGTGGACCATCGGAGTGACGACAGAAGCACCTGTGGGGATTCGACATTTGCCATCACGTGTGGCGATTTTCATCTGTCGAGGGCTTGAATGATGAATTCAGAATTCAGAATTCCTGCCTGATGTCTGGGGGGGTGAATTTATGAAATTCAAGCAAGTCGGCGTCGTTGTCCACT
Organism: Cyclaneusma minus; assembly: GCA_037179335.1. Taxonomy (NCBI): domain Eukaryota; kingdom Fungi; phylum Ascomycota; class Leotiomycetes; order Marthamycetales; family Marthamycetaceae; genus Cyclaneusma; species Cyclaneusma minus. Next base: position 98,430 of record JAKZHN010000047.1, on the reverse strand, counting down.
TCCAGGAAAAGTTGTAGTTGTTAAGAAAAGAGTTCACGGATAGCTCACGCGTCCAGACTGACATGCGCGCTTATTAGTCAGCAGCCGCCTAGCGCGTGGTCGAGGTCCAAGCTCGAACTCACACCTCACACGGCCAGAGCCTCAAAAGATTATCGCTCCTCTCCACCACCACCACATCACCACCACAGCTTCCTCTCACCCGCCGCCGACACTCCGCAGAAACACGTTGTCCCTCCGTCTGAACCGCGCAAACCATCCAATTCACCGCGCCCACCCCGTTCTGCCGTTGTCGTAACCCCGCACGCGCTCTGCCAAGCTACTGACTGCTTGCGTCAGCTATCAGCACTGCGATAAACACCACCGCGAGACCCGAGAGACTCGACGACACGGCGACCGACAGACCTTGTGTCGATCCCGTCCAACTCCTCGATTCGATCCGTAGTTCTACGTGAAATCCCTCCGATACCACTCTCACAACGCAATCATGATGAGCGGTGAGGCATTGTTATACCTGCTGGCGGTGCTGATCAATGCCGTCAACCTGTTCCTGCAGGTCTTCTTCACCATCATGTACAGCGACTTGGAGTGGTGAGTTCCTGTCCGGTGTGCTTCAGATCATCATCTGCCCCATGTGCCAATTCTGATCTGCGTGATCTGCCAATTGTCCCCTCGCCGAGTTTCACCACGCAATTCCCCCTCCCTCCACATCCCCAAGCTAACAATCCTCGTCCCCAACAGTGACTACATCAACCCAATCGACCTCTGCAACCGCCTCAACACCTACATCCTCCCCGAAGCCGGCGTACACGGCTTCCTGACCTTCTTGTTCCTCATCAACGGATACTGGATTGCGCTGCTCCTGAACGTTCCTTTGCTGGCTTTCAACATCAAGAAGTACGTCCTGCCAATCATTCCCGCTTTTCTGGAGTTCCCGCGCACATGAGGCAATCGCAAGTTCTGTTGGCATGCTGTGCAGTCCAAAAGATCTGTGAAGGACATAGCTAATCAGGAATAACAAACAGGGTCGTCGACAACGCCCACCTCCTCGACGCAACCGAGATCTTCCGCAAATTGAACGTGCACAAGAAGGTACTTTTGCATTCCCTCCGTCCTCCAATCGTGTTTTGCAGACGCTAACATTCATCTCCCGTAGGAATCCTTCATCAAGCTTGGTTTCCACCTTGTCATGTTCTTCTTCTACCTTTACAGTGAGTTTTCCGTATTCCTGACCTGGGGGATTGAAACAAGCTCTCCGCGTTCTCGAGCTCTTTGCGTTCTCAAGCTCCTTGCTTCCTCAAGATGATTGTGCTGACATTGTGGCTTCTACAGGCATGATTGTTGCTCTCATTCGCGATGAGTCCAGTTAAGCTGGTGCGTGACAAATACACAATACGCGGTGCCGGCGCGCGAGACTATCGCGTGCTGCTACTAGGATGGATTGAGTGATGAAACTCGGGGGCGAGGGACGGCGGTGCAGAAACCCAGACTTCGAGTTTCCCAACCGCGTGTCTACCCTCTACTCCGATATTCTGGTGATGGGCGGTGGCAACGATGAACCATATTCATCAACTTCAGCGTACTTTGTAGTTGCTGGCGAATTTCCTGCGGCGGTTAGACTTTGGCTGGCTGCACGGCTGGAAAAACAGGGCGGGGTAAGGAAACGAAATGTCCGTGTATGATGAACGAGCTTTTGTAGATAGATGGGAACATGGGAATGGCTGGATGGGGGCTTCTGGAAGCTGGGAGGTGAGAGAGGGGAGGGGAGGGGAGGGAGGGAATATTAATGATGTTGTTTGAGTGGTGTTTGAAGTGAAGTGGTGTGGTGATTGTGTCTGTGCAGATGATTGTGTGATTGCGCTGTGTGGATGTGTGGATGTGTGGAGTTTGTGATTGAGGAGACCTTGAGCTGTTTGAACTTTTCAGGTGACTATTGGGTAAGATGGGGTGAGTACTTCCTTGGGGTTTTCTGGGCAGTGTGGGTGGATGACTGCCTGATCGAAGTCTTTCTACTGACTGCTTGTTTCTGTTTTTTTGCGACATTTTGCGCAGGCTGGATTGTGATTTTTGGATCATATGAGATTGGGGAGGAAAGGAGAGAGAGGAAGGGAGGTGTGCTTGTTGTGTGGAGATGTGGGGAGAGAGCGGAAGGTGAGCTGAACGGTAAAATAACTGGAGTTTTTTTTAAACCCCCCCACGCCCCTTTTCCTCTGATATGGACTACTTCCAATGTTCCCTTTCTCCCCCGGCTCCTCCCGCTGCTCTCCCAACCGCAAAGTCACTACAAGTATCTTGCCAAACATCGTTTGTGTAATCCAATTGTTCTAGTTATCAGCATTAAATACAAGTTGGCGCAGAAACTTTGCGTGAAATTCAAGTCGGGAGCTCAATTTTATAAATTCGGAACTCAACGCCATACACCTTTTTGATTTTTCGCAGAAAGGCCTTGCAATTAAAGCAAGCACTTATTGCTGATATTAATGTCCCTTTTTGGTAACACAGGCGGTCTCGAAGAAATCACTCCTTCGATGTCCTCTCGCTGGCGTTCCTTTTCCGGGTACAAGAATCCCGCTTCGGGGGAATTTGGCAAGCAGATTGAAATGTGTTTTGTACATTTATACAACGAGATTCATGTTTGAGTGGGTAAAGGTTGCATTGCAGACGGCCGATTCTGGAATCCAATTACGGCGGCGGCAGGAGAGGCAACGCATAACAAGAAATTGCTCGAAGCTCCATTTATCTAAAAAACCGACTATTCCATGTCGTAGACCTTGGTGATTTTTTCCACAACTGCATCAATCTGGGTCTTGCTGAGCCCGTGCTTCTTGGTCTCTTTCATGATTTTGGCCTTCACAGACTTCAAGGTCATGAGCCTTGTCTTTCTGTGAGTCCTCTCGACAAGGGCAGATGTCTCGTCCGAAAACCAAACCAATCGACACCAGCTCAACGAGGACCATCTCTGTTGGAATTACTGGGGATTGGGTAAGGGGTAATAAACGTCTGGTTTAGATAGTTCAATTATGCTAAGGAAAGGAGCTTGGCGCGGTGCCAGCTCCCTTATAAAGCTATTCTAAATATGGCTGCCTGAGGCAGCCACGCTAGTCCCAATAGTCCAAACAATCTCGACAACAGGATCAACCAGCTTAACGACGAGAACCGTGCTTTTCGGGCAAAAAAAGGTCTACTTGGCCTTATACCGCAGCACGGCGAAACGGCCAGCCAGCACCTTTGTCGCATTGAAACCGATTTTCGCTTTTTTACCGCATTTGCTTACTATCTCAATAGCCCCGCCACCGCTCTCCCGGACTCTAAGTCCAGCCAATATTATGCATAGCCCCAAGTCCGAACAATAATTGTTGCGATAGAGTCCAAGCTTGTCCATGTACAGAATAGACAACCGTTTTTTGTTAGAATACAGAGCTTCCAGCAAGTACTCCCTGCCATAGGCATTGATCTCTAGCTCACCCGCGAGAGGAGGATAGCGATAGAGTGGACGAATAGTCCTAGTCGCAGATTCAAAAACTCTGTAAAGGTGCTTTTCCAACTTGCGCTCGAAGTGTACCGGAATGGAGTTGTGGAACAGGGTTCGGGCCTTGACCCAAGTCGGCAACACACTTGGTCATGCCCAAAACTTCGTCGGAGAGACAAAGACTCGGTCTCAGCGCCGGATTGAAGCTCCTCCTCCCAGAACCAAACCAAGTTTGCCTGCGACGTGGATCGAACCCGGTGCTAGTGTGGAAGAAGGTTTACGGGAGCGGGGTTGCGATCAACGCCACCTCTGTTACCATTGCGCTAAATTGCCCTTACGGGCACTCCTGGTATTTGCGTTTATATACCTCTCTTGGTGAACTGGATCGACTGGGTCACCATCCGATTAAAGGTCATCGATACTCGAGGGTGCCTGGGTGGAGTCGTAACGGCAGGCCGGTAATTCGAGTGCGAATGCAATGCGAGCTAAATCAATCTATCAATTACTGTTGCGACTTCCCTGGGTTCGCCGAGGTAAGTGAGTTCGAGTTTTTTTTTTTTTTTCTTCATCTGTCGTGTTGCTTAGACTTCAATGTTGTGAAAGGAGTGAGTGATGTTTACGTCGACGCTCCCCTTTCTAGGTCAACGACGGAGTCGAACCGAATGACCCTGGCATATCAAGCCGCTGGGACTTATTGCTAATGCCGCGCTTTATTATTTTTTATTATTTTTTTGTTTTTTTTTTGCAAATCAATTTCAATAAGGTACTGTCGGCCATTTCTTGCTCTGCCGATTATCGTCGACATGAATATTAATATCGACGCCGTGATTGTTTTCGCGTTCATATATTGAAGTTCCAAGCGCTTTTCCACCAATCAAAAGAGTCTGTTTGTGAGCGGTGGTTGGCAAGAATTTGGCATCAGTCATCATCATGACAGCCCTCTTGGCTCAGCGGTAGAGCGCATCACTAGTATATCTAGAGCATGATGAGGTCGTCAGTTCGACTCTGGCAGAGGGCAAAATCATTTGTTGCGCATTTGTTTTGTTTTGCATGTTGGGCTACCGTAGGTGAAGATGTGGGCCATGGGCCAAGGAGTTTTGCCCGTCAACTGTACGAGGTCGGCTTTGCAAGCACACACACCACCACCAGCAATGCCGAGGTCATCGGTTCGACTCCGATCGGAGGCAGTCGGTCTTCATTTTCCACCTTTTTCTGCTTTTTGTTTTTCTGTATTTGTTCAAGACTATGTGACTTTTTCTGCCTGGTACTACTTACCACTTATATATCTTTTTTTTAAAAAAAATGTAAAAAGCGGAGAAGGAATGTCCTGCTCGTCGCGAGCAAGTAGGCAGTCTTTTCCCTGCAACCCGTCCTAGATATCGTCGTCCTAAACCAGAAACAGAGTTTAATTTCAACACCTTTTTCCCTCTCATGTTTTTCCAACCCAAACTCCGTAGTGTGAGACTTTTTAAGCTCCAATTGCCTCTCTATTGGCACCGACACAAATCCCAATAGCGCAACGGCCATCATAACTAACCAGACTACTCTCAGCGCCCTCACATACACCTCAACTACCTGGTTCTCCGTAGATTCATCACCTAATCCTTTGACCCCTGACCCACTCGCCGCAAAGGAATAAGCAGCGCCGTTTTTTAGCAAATCCTTGACTCCCTGGTCTTGGACTAGATGCAAATTCGCATCGACCTGTCCGTTAAACACGATTCCCGAAATCGTCACACCCCATACAAAGCCGAACGATCTGATGAATGAAAAAGTTGCAGTCGCAACCGCCACGTCGGATTCTTCCAGAGCCGCTAGAGTACTCGGCAGGGTGGCTGTGAAGATTAGTGCTTAGGAGGACCAAGGGTATTGAACAGTGAACACCGCCATTGACGAGGGCGAGGAAGATTGAGATCATGGAGGGAATAAAGATGGCCGCCCCGAGGAAGTCGACTCGTTTCAGGGCGTGCCGCCAGGCTGGACTGCGCTTGTACTTGACTTTGAGGAGGAGAAGCAAGACTACCAGGCCGATAAAGGATACCAATAGGTTCAGGTAGAAAATCCAGCGCTAGCTGAACTCTGCTAGTACACCTCCCAGGACTGGACCGATCGTTGAGCCAATACCCGCGGATGCAAGGACGGCACTCAGGTAAGGACCTCGATGGCGGGGAGGCACGATGTCGCAGATGATGATATCGGAGAGTAGGTAAAGTCCCGCGGCACCGAGACCTTGGATAGTTCGGCCAGCAATGAGCATTGCAAAATTATAGGCGCCACCGGAAAGTCCACTGCCGAGGGCAAAGAGTGCGATGGCGACGAGAAAGGGGGTTCGATGGCCGAAGATGTTGGCGATTTGACCAAGGAGGGGTTGAGGGACGGTTGACGAGAATAGGAAGCATTGTGCTATCCAGAGGTAGAGCTGGTCGCCGCCGCCAATCTCGCCAATGATTGTTGGGAGAGAAGTTGTGACGATGGTGTTGTCGACGGCGGAGAGGAAGGAGAATAGACACGATACGAAGAATATACACCAGATGGACCAGGAATGCTGGAAAGCCTGTTCCTCAACGGCTTCGACGTGATGATTTTCTTCGCCCTTACTGTCACTGTAGGTGGTTGTGAGTATAGGGGCCTCTATGCTTTCTGTTGGAAGAGATGATTCTTTGGTAGCCGGGAGCAAAGCCATATTTGAGCTGAGAAGACAGAAATATTAAGATGAATGGAAGCAGTAAAAATGAGAGACAAAGAATGGAGTGTCAGTAAGTTGGTACTGTTGCCAAGTTTTACGGCAGAGGACATTTGATGCTCAATAGGGGGATTCAGAGTAGTCAAAAATCGGATAAAATAAGGGAATATCCGGATATTGGGCCCCACGCTAAGCCTAATTGGGACTAGTTTTGAATATCCGGATATTGGAATATCCGGATATTGGGATATCCGATATCTGGGATAAAGTAAAATCCATAAAAAACAAGGATTTTCCCTTATTTTATCCAATATCCAATGTCAGATATTGAAAAAAATCATTTAAAATCATGGTTTTTAAGAGATTCTAGTTTTCCGACGTGCAACAAAAAAAATGGTATTGCACTAGTGCTGCGCTAGTGCCAAAAAGCACTAGCGTTAGTTTAGTGTGTTGGTTTAGTGCGGCATTAGTGGCATTACTTATTTTGTTGCACGTCGCTAGCGTCGAAAAATAATTTTAAAATAACCTTAAAAATAACCTTAAAATTAGCTTAGAAATTTACAATTTTGTTGCACGTCGACGGATCTATTTTTTTCGTTTTTTTTCATTTATTTTTCATTTATTTTTATCCAAAAAATAGATATTTATATCAATATCCAGGGGTGTTCATAGTTAAGGCCAATATTTGGATATTGATATATCCATATCCGGATAAAAAAAAACTACTCTGAATCCCCCTAATGTACGTGAACGAGAATCAGAATACAAGACTGTCAGCTAGTTCCTGCTTTTTGGAGGCTCGCGATTTGCACACTGGAACTCATAACAGCAACTAGCAGGCACGAGGCATTAGAATTGAAGGAAGTGTGCATTTGTGCAACACAGAATGTTGCTTTTCATAATGCATCTTGTAATAGACGGGCGGGCAGCTAAAGACGGGAGCCTGGAGAAGTGCAGAGCCTTGCTTGATCGAGATTCCCATATTGAGCCTCCATGCAGGCAGGGGAGTCAGCTGCTCATGCGCGAGGCTTTGTCAACACAACCCTGGATGCAGTCACTGCCGTTCCGAGCCCCCACCATCCTTCTTCATCCACGTGCAGATCATCTTCCAGCTGTCATGCCCAGCAGACCCCAAACCGCAATTAAGCCCGTGCTGATCGCCCGGAAAGCGGCCTGTCCCGGAAGACCCTCCTTCCAAAGCACATACCAATCAATCAATCCAATCCAGCCCATCGAGGCAAACACGATATCCATGGCTTCAAGTTGATTATTGGCGTAGAGCAGGAGTAGGCCAAGACCCAGGCAGGAAGTACGGGCCGACTGGGTGACCATCACGGGGCGGGCCGCTTTGGAGGCAACGATACGCTCGGGGAAGCCGAATTCTTTGAGAGCACCCTCAGGATTGAACAGGGGCATGGTGCCGCCGAATGTGGTGATGGTGGCGACGAGGAGAGGAAGGATGTGACGGAGGACGAAGTGCTCGAACATGATGGGCTTCAATTGTGGTTTGTTGGTGGTTGAGGCGGGTGATTTCAGAGAGTGTGAGTGGACTGTGGGTTTGAGGTGTGAGGTGTTGTGAAGTTAGGCTGCAATCCTTTATAATGCTTGCACTATCTTAAGCGAGGGACAGTATGCATCTGCCAATCTGCTGCTGCGACCAATGAAATAATTTTCCGATGTGACACAAGAAGGAAAGTGGCGTGTTGCAGAAGGCGCCTAAGGAAAACAAACACATTGCTGGTTACCCAGTTATGAATTATTTCCTAGGAAACTTGGCTCGATTATTGAGGTGTTTTCAATAGTATTGCTAAAACCAGCCGTTTGCGTGCTGCTTGCTGCACGAACGTCCACTACGGATTGCAAGGTTGATGGCTTTTCCAAATTCACCTTGACCAAAAACACGCTTATATAAAGGTCACCTTCTCTTGTGCTTATTATGCATCTCCTGAGGGACGTCGGAGCTCATTTGGAGCTTGAAAAAATCTACAATATGGAGAAACTCTATGGATGATGCCGCTTGATGCGTCACATAACACTACACGTGGGGAGATCGTAAGCTCACTGCTTGAGGGTGGGCGAAAGCACGAGAGTTCTACTTCTTCCCGTCTCATCGTCTTCAATCCTTATGTCAAACAGGTCGCGCTTTTCCTCGCCTAGCGCAGCGCAGCATTGGTTACAGATATTTTCGACACTTTTCCTTGACGTTCTTCTTTCCAACCGCAACCTCCACATCGGCGAAGTCTGGGATCCTGCGCATCTCTCTTGTTGCGTTATCAACAGCTGACATCCGCATTCATTACAAGTCCTCTGTCCAGCCCTTTGGTCTCTCACAACAATTCTCTATTTCCGTGCCACCCAGCATGGGTCACCACCGTTACGCCAGCAATAGCGTTGAGAAGACACCCACGCCGTAGCACTAGCCGTGAAGTCAAGCCTATAGAGCAGGACTCGGACGAGTATCAGTCGCCATTGGTAGAGATGATCAAGCGCCGCAGAAGCTCGTTGGGTCCTAAGTACAGCTACGACAACGGCCACCCCAAAAATGAAAATCTTGACGACGGTCAAGGCCGAGGAAGTGGCCAAGACTCCAGCAGCTCAACCCTTGATCGTCTCTCAGCCCGCAAAGCATGTTGCGAACAGCAGGGCTAAGGAAACCGCCAAAGTTCCAGCCGCTATGCTTTCAGTGGTCATTAAGCCCGTTGAAAAGATGAGAAGGCTTCGGCAAACTGCGAGGCACCACTGCCGTCACAGCAGCAAGACCAACAGCAACAACCATCCTGTCGCAAGAGCAGCAGCTTTCGAGATCGTGGAATGTCCGAAATCACTCCAATTGGCATCGACAGTAATTTAAAGCTTCCATCTTTCTTTTCTAGATCGTCGTTAATCCTTGTGCTCAGTCTTCAAGGCCCTCCGACCGATCACAGAGCGACAAGGCGAACGTCAGCACTGCGGCTTTGATACATGCGATAAGATGTTCCATCTTTTCAGCACCGAACTGAACAAGAGCGATAGCCATCCACAGTGGTTTGGCCTGGAATTGCACTACGCCGCGACCCAGGAGCGTGGCAAACAGCGACAGAGAGGACAATGGTGACAGGAACAGCGGCGAGAACGTCACCACCAACTCGATCGCAACTCTGGGGGCAAAGCCGACATAGTCTGGAGCATAAAAGTCTCACAAGACTTTTACGACATGGATCTGTCATTGAAGCCTTTGGTCATCGATTTCAAGCACGAGTTGATGGCACCTACCTTCGAAGCCGCGAAAAACACCACTGGCAACACCGAGCCGGGCAAGTTCGCCAACAGCCAGTGGCCACGTCAGTGGTCAAGCGAGAAGTTTTGCGGCTGTGACTCCCGGCAATGCTTCATGAAGTTTGTTGCGGTCAGTCTCTTCCACGCCGACCCCGACAGCCCTTTTGAGCGCTTCAAGACCCGAGAATCCGAGAAACGCAAACCGCGGCTGAGGATCGTTAGTGCCAACTCCCTGGACTCCCAGGATCTATTGTCATTCCAAAAACATGGCCGTCGCCAAATACTCTGTGATTTGCCTCGCCCCGTAGCACTGCGACTTGCCGGCAAGCTAGGATGATGCATAGCAGGCGGTACGCGACTTGGGACATTTGACTAATTCGTTCCCAGATAGATACACATAGAGCTGCCGTGGAATCTGGATCGTCTGCTTGGTAGCCTTGGAATTGTAATGCTTTTGGCCAGCCAAAGCAAAGATACAGACGCCTGATGGATAAGGTTGGATTGTCTACTCATGAAGGAACCTCTGACCCCTCACGCGACCACTCGTCCCATAACCACGAGCGTGAACGACCAGCTTCTCGGTATAGCCAAGTCAACAACCATGCCGCTCCTTCTCTCCTACTTGACGGTTTGTGTTTGAGCTTGGCCATCCACTCTTTCAGTTTCGGACCAAGTTTTGGCCAAAGGCGCAAAGAGTTTGGCAAGTCGGTACCCTGGCAGGCAAATGATGGCTGTCAGACTTATTTAGCGAATCATTTTCCAAAATCTTCAAGTGCTTGGGGTTGATCGTAAGCGCGGCCTTGTAAACGGTCCGTAGTAACAGCGATAATTGGATCCGAGCATGTCTTTGGCCTTCTACCGTAGTCTGTAATACTTGCTAATGCGTACGGACGTTTAAAATATCTTCACTAAACGGAAACCATGGAGCAATGAGAACGACGTACAAGTTACCTAGGAATAAGGGGAGCCCAAGGGGCCTGGAGAGATGGCTCTGGAGTACCGAGTGGAGCAGAGGAGCCTGGAAGTAGTCTAGAGGACCTCTGGGAAGGGTTTTCATTGTGGAATGGTGCCAAATTGGTTTCAAGTTCGGTATCAACTATCAGAAGCCCACGAAACTTCCTTCTATCGATCCCTCTGACGGTTGTCTCGCCGTGTTTGACCGATCCATTTCTGGTTTTAAGGTTGGCATCAATGACCAAAAGCCCACATGTGTGAGTCTTGGAGAGTGAGCTCCGTAGACCGTAGCAGAACAGAGGAGCCCACCTTGGTTCAAAGGAACCTTTGGGAGCAGTCCCAAAAACCTGAGTGGTAGGCTCCGGAGTGTTGCGGAGGAGCGCAAAGAGATGCGAAAGCCCTGCCGAGGTGACCGTGGAGAAGACTTGGAGCTGGCGAGCTGTAGCAGAAGCCTCGCTGGAGCTATGCTACTGGCCTATAGGAATCGAGCTTCCTGCAAGACCTGGAGCTCTCATGTAGCCGGAGAGCTAATCCGGCCTCGAAAGATGGAAGCGGCTGAGAGTTATTCCTATACAATATCACAGAACTTGCGGCGGCAAACAATTGTCCTCCGCCATCCGCGCTCGCTCGCCTCGCACAGCCGAGGATTTCTCTTGTATAAAAATATCCTAGATTCCTTGCCTCCTCCACGCTCTTGTTTCCAACCTTTCTGGAGCCACAACTGCGCTTGTTCATTACTGTTTTCGGAATACCACCTACGTCCACCTCGATTCCAACAGCTATTCTGTACAGTCAACACCATCAGTCAGACTGCCCCCTCCCACACCATGCCCGAACATCACCGCCGCCACGCCAGCAATGGCGATCGCAAGACCAGCAACCACACCCATCACAACCGCGGCAAAGATGCGCACCACCGCCGCGACTCCAAAGTCGGCAGCGCCCAGAATGGCGTGAAGCGCGGACCGATGGAGCCCAAGCGCGACATGTTTGACTTCTCATCGATTGGAGTCAACAGTAAGTTGATGCCTTCTCCCTCTGTGCGGCGTGCGCTGACCCGTAGCTACAGTCTCCAAGGCCATTCAGCCAGTCACCGAGAGACAAGCCGGTCGTCACCGCTGTGGATTCGACGACTGTGACGAGAAATGCCGCTTCATTGGTGCGCAATTGGAGAAACCGGTCGCACATCCAGAGATGCTCGCCTTGGAGCTCCACTACGCTGCCACCGAGGAACGCGATGATAAGGCCCGCGCCTACATTCTCTATCTTCTAGCCAGACTCGTCGACAAGGAAGACATGCTGCGCCTAGGCCGCTCCTCATCTGGTCCTGTTCTCTCCCGCAAGTGTTTGAAACATGAAATGAAGATCCTCAAGGGCGGTTACGCGACGCGCGAAGGCTGTTGGACTGATTTGATGTCACTTATCTCCAAGCCTGCTCCTCGATCGTCCCTCGCTGCTGAAAAGGCCAGTTTGTTGCGTGCTGCTACCCAAGGAACGTCGTCCTCGTCTGCTGTCCTCACCAAAGCCGCGGACATTCAAGCTTACTTGGACTCCTGCGACACCACCTCCGACTTCTCTGGCTCGACACTGCGCGCCGCCCACGGCTCCAATGGCTCGACTTACCTGAACTCCTCCGACTCCAAGTCCGACTACTCCGCTGCTACTTACCGCACCGCCCAAGACTCCACTGGTTCAGTTTACATGACCGCGCCCGCCTCTCAGTCCGAGGTCTCGATCGAGACTTTCCGCACCGCCATGTCTCGCTCGGGTATCTAGGTCGCAGAGAGTACTCAAGGCAGAACTGCGACACGTACTATCATCGATCGGATTCTGCTTCACAAATTACGGCTCTGGGTACATGTTCCTTCAGTTTGTCACGCGGCGAAACTTTCAAGTGGTGAAGTTCACCGAGGTGCAAAAACCATGGATCGTTACGGTTCTGTCAGATCTTCTCTTTGGTTCTTCTCCGACTACCGTGGGCTTTAGAAGTCCTTTGCCTTTACGAAATTATCAGCATCAGCTGGGAAGATAAAAAGTTGGTGGGTAGCCTTCGCCTTCGGGCCGGCAGATATTCGAAATTGGATCGAGGTGAAAGCATAGACCTTGGTTTAGGCTGCTCCTGATTACTCAGCTAGGATAGTTAATGATTCAATGGCAAATGCTGAAATTAAATAACCTTGGTATCTCTCGCGCAGCTCGTGACGCTTGAATAGAAACATAAATCTACTTAGAAACACAGTCCGGTCCATAGTTGTAGCCGGCAGCCCTAAGGGAGCGGTAGTTCTTGGCAGTCTCACAACTCTTATAGCGACAGAGATCATCTTCAATGTGGATATACCTTCGTCCACACTACTTGAATCCCGAGCGTATTCCACAGCAACAACTCCAGAGCAATGCTCAACAGAGCTGGAGTGAGTTGCTTAGCTGGTTCGAATGCCATGGCTAAGATCGCGGCCGCTAGGTATAGGAACTGGTCATGGGCCTGGGATCTGGGAGCAAGATATCCAGGCTTCAGGACTGGGCAAATGGAACACCTCGTGGTCAGCTATTCGACACAATGTAGTTGCGGACGGAAAGCCTCGCCTCTCACATCCGATGGATTATAGTTCAAGCGGCCCTCCCGGAAAGTCGCTGCTGTTTTGTGATATACTCGGCCGCTTGGAGCTCTCCCGTTTGGAGCTCGCCTCGCTCGCGCAGCCGAGCACTTCCTTTGATATAAAAATACCCTGGATTTCTTCCCTCCTCGACTTTATTTTTTCCAACTTCCGCGAAGTCTTCGCGCGTGCACTTGTTCCATACTGCCTCCACGATACTACCCACGTCCACTGCGACTTCAAACACTCTTCGTCACATACCCGCAACACTCAGACTTCGACTTACTCACAATGGGTCACCATTCTCACACCCGCCGCGACAGCAAGGAAGGCGGCGCCGCCGGCGCGGGCAATGGACATCACCATCGCCGCAGCTCTCATGGTGCTCCCAAGCGCCCATCCAAGTCTTCGTCAAGTCGCGCCATGTTTGACTTTTCAGTCATCGGAGTCGACAGTAAGTTGATGTGTCTTCCTCCTCTGTATCTGTCGCTGAAACGTGACCGCTGTGCGCAGTTACCAAGGCTGTCCAACCCGTCTACGAGCGCGAACCCAAGCAGCACAACTGTGGCTTCGATACGTGCGACGAGAAATGTGCTTTCGTCAACGCTCAGCTGGCCAAGCCCAAGGCCCATCCAGAGCTGATCGCGTTGGAGATCCACCAGGCAGCTACGCGCGAACGAGACGACAAGGCGCGAGCATACCTCTTGTGTATGTTGGCCCGAGTTCTCGACAAGGAAACCGCGCTCCGTGTAGGCCGTTCCTCGTCCTCCGTCCCCGTCCTCCGTCCCCGTCCTGAAGCGCAAGATTTTGCGCCACGCGTTGGACATGCTGAACGGTGGCTTCTGTGCTCATATTGGATGCTGGATCGATCTTATGGGCCTTCTGTACAAGGCCTCTCCCAAGTCGACGTGGGCCGCCGAGAATCCTGATCTCTTGCGCAAGGCTACTCGAGAACAGCCATCTCCATGTGCCCCGGTTGTCCAAGACATGCCCGCCATGATCCAGGCGTGTGAAGAGCCTCGTCGCATTGCCATCTTTGACGCTGATGTGGAAAGAAAGTTGGACCAGCCACTGACAGCGTCAAGAAAGAGAAAGCGAACTTCCGAAAGCTATCCACCGCGCAAAATACATAGGGGGGGTTGGGATCCGTCTTGGGATTGATAGTGCTGGCAGTGATGGCAACGATCTTGTGGCACGCATGGAGAAGTTGGCACTTGGCCGCGACCAGAAGACTCGCGACAGCGCTGTAAAGATGCTGTCGATTCCGAATGAAGATACCCGCGCATCGTCCTGAATATTGAATCCTTCTACGGCATCACAGCACACCGCAGCTCCTCCATGTCCATGGCTACCTTTCGCACTGCTCGCACGCACCAAGGTGCTTCGAACGGCAAACAGTGAAGCGGTCTTCGGACAGCCCTTGTGGTAGTGAATATCGTGTCAGTTGAGCTATCCTTCGACAGACCTTCTGGTCTTCTGCTTACCGATCTGCTCTACTACCCCAACGGATTCTTCATACATTGTCTTGGGAGATACCTCGATCAGCTGTCAAGAACTGATCTTGGATGCGCCCCGTGGGTCCTACGGTCAAGTGCCACCTTCTTAAGTTCTCGAGTCAATGAGGCATCTACGTCAGTCCGAAAAGCCCTCATCGGTGAGGCCCCATCAACAGTCAAGAAGTCGCCACCAACACCTCACCGAGACTCTACACCCATGTTCACAGCAACCCTAATCACACACATCGGATTGTATCATACTTCAAGCACACTTCTTACGGTCAAAGTGGGTACAATTAGGACAGATTGGGCACTGTTGAGTGGGAATTCTGATAGTTGGTGGATCCCTGGAGAAACTTTATAACTGGGAAGATCTTGAAACATGGAACGTTGGTCTTGGATTTGGATTCACAGTCCTCAGTGCTAGTCCTCAGCGGTGTGTCATACATACCTCAGCTTGGCCTTTTGCAAGTGCAAAGGCGAGTTTTTAGCTAGCTCCCCCCTCCCACAATCAAGTTTTTTGCCCCCCTTCGCTAAGGTTCCGCTCACCATGTGTTTGTTATATGAATGATTTGTGAACCGTAGAAAATCTAATAGCCACAGCTTCAAAACAACAAAGGGGCGCGCCTTCTACTCCACCGGCTTCACCCAGCAACGCTTAGTCTTTGTCGGGCGTGGCTCCTAGAGCCGCAAAGAACACTAAAACAGCTTCAGCTCCGCCTGCCTTGCTCAGCAAGCCTTCGCCTACTCTATCCTCTGCTCTACTATGGCTGCTACCATGTGGACTCTTCCACTCTCGCCTGACGAGACTGCCGCGCCTAGGAACCACCCACACGCACAATCAACACCCAAGGAGCTAGCTCTGGCAATTATCAATGATTTGTGGGCATCAAAGGTCCCATGCAACACATGGGCCTATGGCGAGCAAGAGAAAAGCCTCCCTGACATCCTACCGTCCGAGAATGAAATTCAGTCGGGCGCCCGGTCAATCTGGATAATCTTCGAGAAGGTCACAGATACAATGGTCAAGCTCGGCATCGAAGAAGACGAAATGGACCCGGTTGACAATGCGAGCGGTCGAGTCGACCGACAGCATTCGCCAAGGGACGCGCTTGGGGACGCCGGACGCGCCCAAGCTGTGAGTACCTACTATTTCTTCGAGACGCTGACCAATCAAGCAAAGCACAACCTTCTCCCTCTCCACGACTTGCCCTGCCCAGCCACTTGCGCACTCCATTGCTTCAGATCTCGACCTCTTGCACTCTGGTGTACTCGACGTTTTTTGTAGTCCAGCGCGGGTCACGCTGACACACAGATAAACCGGTTGTTGACAACGGCCAGAAATCTCCGCCACCCGCCGACCAGACGCTCTCTGTACACTCAGCGAGCTCGAGGAGAATGCCTCGGTGGAGTCGAAGGTACGCTCAAGCTTGGTGCCAAAACCAAGGATGCTTCCGGGACCCACCTCAGAGAAACAACAATCCAGCAACATCGTCGCCTCCAGCATGCGCCGCTTCGTCACCGGCTCCGGCATGCTCGTCAAGCTCGATCAACTTCTCTCAAAGCGACTAGCCCCTCTTCAAGCTCAAAAACGGTGGCCATCGCGCGCCTCTCAGTCTCCTTAGATCCACGGGGCCTCACGTCGCCATCTCAGCACTTGCGCAGGCTACTGCATTTGCGGCTGCTATCGCGTCACCCATCAATCAGCGCGGATCTTACGAGACAAGTCAACGAGCCAAGCATGGCTTCACCCGAAGAGCCTCCCATGGCACCAGTCCTCGAACCTAGCATGTCACAAGTCCACGCCCAGCGTGCCAGCATACGAAGAACCTACCGCCCCACAGCGCGCCCCCACCCTCCCAGAATGGAGGTGCTACCGCCTCAGCTGGAATGTCGTCCACTGCTGCCACCGGCGAGTCTCCCGCCAGTACTCGTCAGTCATACAGTAACTCGATCGATCTGAAGTCCATGAGCGAGGCTCAGCAAGAGAGCGTCCACGTTGCCTCGGCTACCAAGTCTGTTCAGGCCATGTCCCCTTCTTTTCTATCAGACAATGCCTTGACCATCACGCCAGGAACACGTTCAGGCGTGCTGACAATCCGAGGAGTACCGGTGACACAGAAAGTCAAAGACACGCTTCTCAAACGATCTCACGCCTGCCACGAGCTCATGGATACCGAGCATGCCTACCAGAATAATCTCTCCATCATGAAAGGGATATATTTGTGGGCACTGCTGAGTCATATGGCCGTTGTGGTCGCCAGCTTCGCACGCAGTCCAATTTTGAAGCTCCGGCTGCGCCTGCTTAGCAAAACCAGCCTTAGCAATCGTACTGAGATTAGCAACAACCCCAAATCCAACATCAGTCGTCGACTGCTGTTTCCATGCCCGTTGCAAGCGCACTTTATCAGGGCCGCATTGCAGTGGCAAACAAAGACCAGGCACACATCGACGCTCAAGCCCGGCAGGCCCAAGCCCAAGCAGCTTCGGCGTTCAACAAATGGTCGGTAACGGGTACGGCCCTCCGTATTTCTTCCTGACTGCGCCAGGTCTTGAAATTGTGTCCTGGCATCTCCACTATTCCTAAAGACACGAACCGCACGACGAATTGCGCAGCCAGCAATTTGTTCTTCGAGGACCGGGGGTGTGATAGCACCATGCTGTGTGTCAAAGATATTAAGGATGCAAAGAGACCAGCTTAAACGAAAACCTCGTCTCCTCGTCGACTCGCCGCCGTTCCCCTAACGCTACCTCGCCTTCCTCTAGCAAGCGCTCGAAAAGAACTCCGTGCAACGCATGTTCTGACGCCCTACCAGCCGACGAGCTTTCCTCCGAATGGCGAGGGAAATGGAAGATTCACTGCACGCCCAAAGCCACCAACTGCCGCCTGCTGCAAGTTCTTCTGCCAACAATACTCCACGTATAAGTGCCGAGTCTTACGGTACATCCAACAACCGTGGTCGGAGTTCACGTCGTACCTCGACTACAAGCGCCGGCTGTCTCGCCTCCCTCTACAGCCGCCAACTCCACAGACCACGTCATTACTCAATCTAAGCTGCTCTACCATCCGAAGTGGGCTGAGTATAAGAAGCGAATCAAAACGGTGGAACGAGATATACATGGTCCCAAGCCCAACCTCTCTTCTCAATCCAAATAGCAGTGGCAAGGCTCGCGTCAAGGATCACGTCACCATGGGTGGGAACAAGCCAAAAGCACTAGATAGCCGCAGTAGCCCTTCGCTGCAGAAGGAGCAACACGCGCCAACTCCAAGGCAAGCTCTGACCTATGGAGCTGGAGCTGGACCTGGAACACTCAACTCATTAACAACATCCAAGATTACCGAATCACCACTTCTTGGGACGGCTGAATGGCGCTTCGACCGCCAGCTGCTAGCATCGTAGCTCCATTGAGAAGAGTCAAGCAGCAGTCTATCGTTTACCTGGCCTTTACTACCACCAAGTTCAAGACCTGGTGCTGCCGCCTACGGCTTCGGCAATGCTGGCTTCCCGACCTATCCCCCTATTGACGGCCCGATTCACGCACCCCAAGGCCCCACCAATAACCCCGTCCGCTCATTTCGGGCACCTGGAACACCTGGAACACCTAGCTACGGCTCCGCCAATGCTGGCTTCTAAGCCCCAAGCCCAAGAGCCAGGCATGTTGCCAGATCAGGGTTGCATCTCCCCAGAAAGACTCCGCCGTCCTCGTTTCTTCACGAAAGGATGGGTGCCGGGTGGTTTCGTGTAGAGCGTCATGATAAAGAGGTCCGACAGCGTGAGCAAGAGATGGAGCAAGCAAGCACCACGGCACCAAGGTCTCAGCTGCCTCACAGTCGGCGCACTCGAGACCCAAGCCAAGATGGGTCCTGTCAGTTCTAGTGCCAACCCCAGTTTTGATAAGCGCTCTTTACCTCCAGCCGTTGTCCCGAACCCATGGTGGTCCCCGGCAGCTTGGCCAGAGCTTCAAATGAAGCTCGGTTTGCTCGTCAGCCCAGCCCAGCCCTGCTTCACAGATCATCATTCTTTCGATCTAGTAAAGAGCACCAACCGGGATCTCGGAGTAAGCCCGAGCATGCGCATTCGAAGAAGTGTGGGAAAGAAAGAGAGAGGAGGACGGGCGAGATCAAGAAGAGATTTTATAGAAGGTGGGTACGCTAGCACTGCACGCTAAGACCGCAAGCGAGGACCGTTAATACGTGTGAAGTTGGGTGCTGGGGAACATGGGAAGTAGCAAATGCCCAGATTGCTGTTCTTGCAAATGATCAAAGTGCTTTCGACTTCCGACAAACCGGTCGGATTCAAACATGCCGGTCGGACTCAAACATGCCGGTCGAAGTCCAGCAGGCCGGTCAGAGTCAGACAGGCCGGTCAGAGCCAGACAGGTCGGTTGGATTCAAACATGCCGGTCGAAATTAAGCAGGCCGGTCAGAGTCAGACAGGCCGGTCGAATTTCAGCCTATGCATGACTAAGCCCCTTTTAGCTCTTTGTGTGCTAGTGACGAAAGCTTTTGACAAGCCTAGCCTCTTCTGGAGCATATAAGCTTCTCCTTAGCTATACTTCCCAATCTATGCTCTTTCGTCCCTACTCAACAACATGAAACCGAATATGATGCCTGATGTATACGGCGAAGTCCTCGGCAACTCGAAGAAGTATCCAGGTACCTTCCTCCACGAGCTTATTATGGCTTATCAGCGCTGGGACTCGGGAGAATGGTTATCACGGTCCTATTTTTGGAGATGTTGAAGGAAAAGAAGGTTACTGTTGCAAAGCACCCAGAAGCTCCTGAAAAGGATAAAAGGAAGACTGGAGAGAAAAGAGCTCTTGGCCCACTCTTAGCATATATATAGGACTCTATGCTGACTAAGCTGCGCTGAGAGCTTGGCGACCTTCTAACACTTACTTTATAAAGGATAACGAGGATAATGAGCCCGAGCTTGAGTCTGCCCCTATCCATATCACCTTTTAATACCTGGTGGCTGTGAGAAATCCCGTCTCGTAGAGCAGAAGCTATCTGCTCCGGTCAAGGACGAACCTCTTGCGCGCCACATGCGGGCGGAGTGGGTCAACTTTGACTCCAGCGACTTTGACTCCTCAGATCCTTTCCCTCAACAAAACCCTAAGTGCCGGCTTATTCCACATGACATGCATTGTACTCTGCCCTTCCCAGTCAAGCTCCGGATCCAGAGCGTGCAGATCATACTTCCAAAACAACTTTGACAATACCAAGCACATTTCTACATTGGCGAAACTGTTCATCGGGAAACGACTGTTAGTTGACGCTTCCAACAGTAAAGAAAGGAATGCGACCTCACTTTCTCCCCAAGCATCCCCTCGACCCCAGGCTAAACGGCTGGCTTGCCTCCTTTACATCCGTACACTCTGGGTCAATCCAACGTTCAGGCAAGAAACTGTCGGGCTCGTGGAAATATCGAGGATCATGAGTTACGGTAAACGCTGACGTATAGATCTCGGTCTTGGATAGTTTCTATCAGCAAATGGCCCAGCACCGAAGAGATGTGAAATCACACAGGGATGGAAGTCGAGCACTCACTCCCTCGGGGACCCAATGCCCATCGATGAAAGCGCCGGCACAACGTCTCGGAAAGCCTTGTGAGCCCGGAGGATAAATTCTCAAACCTTCCGAGATAACAGCGCGAAGATACGGAAGCTGCTGTGCGGTGGAGGCTTTGATGGAATCATATGCGGGAAATGCTGAGCGGATCTCGGAAGTTAGGCGGTTGAAAGCGTCGGGTGAATGCAGCAGATGGTACGTCACGGCGGCGAGGAAAGTCGCTGTCGTCTCGCCTCCCGCAACACTGGGAAGAATTCGTTGGTTAACGTCGTCTTTTTTCGACCACCAAAAAGAAAAGATCAGCCGGTGAGTCTTACACTAGTGTTGACGAGTGTGCTGTTAATTCCTCCTTTTCGATTTCCCCCGATTCGACCTTACTAACTAGATTTGTGAGAAAGTCTTTCCGGCCTGACTTGTTCTCTAGACGCCTGTCCTGTTGTTAGACGTGTGCCCTCCCATGAAACTAAGGAAATTCAAGAACGTCAAAGCAGGGAACTTGGTACGGACCGCTGGACTTTCGCTCTTGTATATCCAGAATGTCGGTCTCGCACAGACGTCGTAGCCCAGGGCATCAGCCTCTTCCCTAGGAACAAAACCAAGGGAATTCTCCGGAGATTGTCGAGAACGGTGATGAATAAAAGATGGTCCACGATCAGCTCCGACCAGAAATGCGGTTTTCCTGTCGTTTGTCAGACATTTCCGTAGGGAGGTATATCGGAAGAAAAGCCTCAGAGCAAGATGAATGAGATGGCCGTACCATTCTCGATTGCATGGAAGGATTCTCCGAAAGCGGCCGCTCCCAAGATATCAAAAGCCAGCATCTCAAACCATTTCGTGATGTTCACACCCTTTCCTCCCGTCTCCTTTGACGCAACTCCAATTTCTCTAACAAAGTCATTCACACAACCGTCAATGATGTATTCCTGCTCGAGTAGAGCTTTTGTCGAGAACGCTGGTGTGAGGCTCTTCCTCATCCTGCTATGCTTCTGTGGATCCCGTTCGCTGCCCACACACAGTGATTTGTAGCCGGAGCCATACATGTCGTAGAACTCATCTTTGATGTGGAGTTTATCCAGGCTTGGTTGGTGACCATATATGTCTTTCCACGAGCCTACTGAGGCGAAGGAAAGCTCATTTGGTGAGATTCTGACGACGTCACCTGGCCTACAATCAGCAAGCTTGCGATACTTCTGGGCCCAGGGCATATTTCTAGGTTCAGAAGCATACCGTGAATCTGATGCTGATGTTGTATCGCCCGATGAACTCGACCTCCAAATGAGTGGAAAAGTCTCCACAACTGCCATGACTCTCCTTAGCACTTGAATTCAGGAGGACACGGGGCGACTCGAGACGGCTTACCAAAGTCGAGCGTGCCAAGATCGGCCCGGGAAATCGTTTCAAAGGGTGAAAGTACAGATTGTACACAATGTAGCACAAATTGTACAACACAAGCTATCTAACATCAATACACAGACTCTCACGCCGAGGAAGAGACTCACCCCAAAGACGGTGAAGAGTATAATAAAATATGCAACAGGAGTATTCCACCATTCCCACTTCGCTGCTCGCAAGGCCTCCGCGAATTTGTTGCCAAAATCATTATGACGAGCCATGCTGTCTGATCAGAAGAAATTGATAACACGCGTGACTGCAGGTCGGGCCCGAGACTGTGAAATACAGTGGGAACAAGAGCAAGGATACGAAGTGTTTCAAAAACGGTCGGCTTTTACCGAATTAGGCAAGTACCGAAGCAACACATGTTACACAGGAGAAATCCTGACAACTAGTAACCGGCTCAGGTGAAATAGAGTAGACACTCGAACTGGGAAATTCGAGTCACTAGAGGGGGTACCCCGCTTTTCACCTCCCCACGTGAGTGATATCGACATGGTGTCGTGACCGCAGGGCTTCCTACTCATTGGGCCATTCTTCTTCCACCCTTCTCTCATGATTCCATAATCACCTCTCAAAACGCCATGCGGAATTTCAACTTGTCTTCCTCGACAATCTCCTTCTCTTTCGCTACCAACTCGTCAACATCCCAGTTCGCAGAGAGATATCTTCCGCTCAACCACATCTTCTTCTCGCTGATCAACCAAACCACGAATCCTCCGCACAAGTCAGGCTGGTCTGAAAGAGCTAGTAGTCACCAAAAGTCAGCATCTACAAAATGGGGTGGAATCAGGCCACTCACAGGCGACGTGCTCCGCCGGCGATGATAACCTCGCCAACTCAGTGTTCACATTCCCAGGATGGATGGCGGCGAAGAAAACATCTGGATCTCTTGCCGCCAGAAACTGAATCACTCTAACTTGTGCGAACTTGCTCGTGCAGTATCCCAACAGGCCCGTTGGCCCTCCTGGCGCCAGCGCGCCAATGCTCGTGACACTCACAAAAGCCTTGGTCGTGCTCTCTTTCATCAGCGGAAGGAAATAGTAACTTGCTAGATAGCATCCCTTGGCATGCACGTCGAACATCATGTCGAACTCGAAGGGCGTCGGGTGAGCGCGCCTCTCCCATTTTCCGAACCAGCCGCAGTTGTAGACCACGACGTCGACAGTGCCGAACTTGGCAGCGACATCCTTGGAGAAGGCTTCGATGCTGGCGGGATCTCTCACATCGCAGATCCCTTGGTGAAACTTGATTTCGGGGTTGATCTTGGTGATTTCTTCGGGAATGGGAGATGCGACGTTTTCGGCCTCGGAGGGAGAACAGATGGCGATACCGGCGGCGCCTGCATGGGCGAATGAATACGCTGTGTTGGCACCAATGTCACGACTCACACCGATAAGAATGACATTCAGGCCGGATCGAACCTTGGCGTTCTTGGAGTCGATGGACGGGTACACATGAGCATGCGTTTGGGACGTGAAGGTCATGCCCATCAGAGCTTGTCGTCAAGTCATTGTGAAGAGAATGATGTCTCAAAACTGGATGAGCAACAAATTTATTGCTTCAAGAGCTTCTGGCAAATTTCAGTCTTTTCGGGGTGGAGCGCCGGTGAGGTTACTATGATATGGTACGGATTTTGAGTGTGCGGAAGGCGACGATCAAAGCCCGATGCGGTGGGCAAACATCATGTATTAGTAATTCTAGGCAGACAGCAAGGCTCCACACGTAAAGGCCGAAGAGAAAACACTATTCGTTATTGAAGAATGCAGTCTTTTTTTAGCTGAAAATAATAGCTCGCAGCCTGGCTGCAATTTGAAATTTCTCCCAGGTTTTTTTTTGCAGCTAGACCTCTAGAGGGTTATAAGTCACGTGACACAGCCTTGTGAATTATAATGGTGACACCGTGAACCGACCACATGCATCATCAGACCGATCACGCATCTACAATATCAATTACTTGGACTTGGCGTAGTATGGGGGTTGACAAATCCTGTACGCTTCGTCTTATGAAGTACATGCGGTGGAAATTTCCTATTTCGGTAATTCCGAATACCGGCCGCCACAACGTCTGTGTGTGAGTGTGATGCCTACCATAGCATGTAGTCCACAAATGCAGCAAACAAACTGCCTCGAGACCCCCGAAGACGACGTCGTGTATTATCTCACCCAGGCAGCTTATTGATCTACGAAGAAATGACTTCCATACACCTCTCCAAAGACCTGATCCCACAGCTCACTGGGGAGGTTGCTGTGGTTGCTGGCGGAGCCACTGGTATCGGTCAGGCTCTGGTCGAACTTCTGATCTCTAAGGGTGCGAAAGTCTTTGTCATAGACAGGAAGCCGGGGGATACAGTCTCAAAGGAAGCAACGTACATCCATGGAGACATTGTATCTTGGCCACAGATGCGAGACATCTTCTTGTCCGGCAAATACTTCAGCCACGTCGATATGTGTTTCGCAAATGCCGGTATCTCGGAAGACAAAAGCAACTCGATCTTGAATCACTCTCATGATCCCACCACAGGTGATCTGTTGGAGCCAAACTACGATGTTCTGGACGTCAACCTGAAGGGAATCCTCAACATAGTCAAGCTTAGCTCTTATGTCATGGGCAAGGAATCCTCGGGCGGACGAATTGTCATCACCTCAAGTGCCACAGGATATGCTCCAGAACAGGAACTTCCAGTGTATAGCGCAAGTAAAGCCGCTCTACTAGGTTTCATCCGCGCGATCCGACCAATCCTCCCAAGGGCAAACATCACAATCAACGGTCTTGCCCCTGCTACAACAATCACACCCTTGCTACCGCTCGAGTACGCTGCTCCTATCCTCCAAATGGGACTGCCAACAAGCACACCAGAACATGCCGCACTTGCCCTCGCTCACTTGGCAACGGCGTATGAAGATCACAAGGTCGAGCTATACGGAAAAGAGGTCAATCCTGACGGGTCTGCCACAGGACTTGGCTCGTATGCGGAGATGGAAAAGCGAAGATGGAACGGGAGGGTGTTGTTGACGATGGGGGACACGGCGACTGAAATCGAAGAGCCTCTTGCGA
Organism: Cyclaneusma minus; assembly: GCA_037179335.1. Lineage (NCBI taxonomy): Eukaryota > Fungi > Ascomycota > Leotiomycetes > Marthamycetales > Marthamycetaceae > Cyclaneusma > Cyclaneusma minus. The sequence goes on along the minus strand of JAKZHN010000047.1, from coordinate 73,960 downwards.
AAGTGCGAGACCAGTATCTTGGGCAGTATGTGGCTTCAGAGACTAGAAGACAGCAGGGTCTTACTGATTTCCGGTGATTTCTTTGTCATAATTTGGTCATTGTTTGGACGCGGGTTGTGCTGGCGAATTCTCGAAACCAAGTTCCCGATGATAGCTTCCATCGCCTAGGTAGATCGTGGGCTGACCTTGACCAATAATTGAGGCTTCACCCACAGTGTATGCATCCGTGAATCCCTTTGCCAGTCAACGTCGGTGTCAGCGAGCTCCAGGTCATAACGAAAATGCAACTTTGCTAGCGTAGTGCGTAGTTCCATCCAGCCCAAACTGAAGTCGAGTCAGCAGAAAGCATTAATTAGGAGTCCAGGTTTGACTCACCTGATGCCCAGACAACCTCGACTTCCTAATGAAAAAGGCTGACTCGCATCGAGATTCTCCTTGGGGTCCGGTTCCAGCCAACGATCGGGGCGAAATGAGAACGGGTCACTGAAATTCTGTGTTGACAGACAAGCCGCAGTTGGGTTCGTAGAAACCGTAGTCTTGTGGCCCCAAAAAAATCAGTTACCGGGAAAAGGCATGGTCGGAGTTTTGTCCGAATTACTCACCCCGGGAGGAACGAATCTTCCAGCAACTATCTCTCCGCCCTCCGGAACGACTCGTGGCAGTGCAAACGGTAATGGTGCATAGATACGTAAGCCTTCAAGAATGACAGCGTTCAGATACTTGAGAGAGACTGTCGAGGCTGCATTGATATCATCGTACGACTTGAATGCGCCTCGTATCTCCTGCTGCAAGCTTTTCGTAATCTTGGGCGATTTTACAAGATAATAAGTGATGCAAGATAGTGCCGTGGCCGTGGTCTCTGTGCCAGCAGTCACGAAATCCGCAGCATGAGCAGCAAGCTGAATATTCGAGACTTCGGACGCGTCTCCGTGCTCCAAGATGCGAGTGAGGAAGTCAGGACGTGCATCTTTTCTACTCACTCTCTTCTCGATCAAGTCAATGCATTTCCTTTCGAAGATTTTGGTTTGTTCGATGATCTTCTGGAGTGCACCTGGCATAGCAGTCAAGAACATTCGAGCAACCAAAGGGAATCGTTTCATCGTGTCTGCCAAAGCTCCCTGCCTCAAGGCTCCGATAACTAGTGAGATCCAGGGAAGCGGCTTTCCTAAGCTTCATGTCAGATTAGAGGCGCCCACGAGTTCTTTGACAATACTTACCTGACTCAAGGCCTCTAAAATTCTCCCCAAATGCCAACGCACCGATGATATCAAGCGTCATGATGTTGAACCACTCGACGATGTTTACCGTCTGGTTGCGCTGCTTTCCCAGAGAATCCACAAACACATCCACCTTTTCTGCAATCAAGGGCTCCTGCTCGACCAATGACTTGCTCGAGAATGCGTGGGAAAGATATTTCCTCATCTTGCCGTGCTCAACCACATTGCGCTCGCTGACAATGGAGTGTGCTTGGTCGGCGAAACTGCCGCCGTCGTAGAATTCGCTTTTGATGAAGGTTCGTCCGCCTTGACGAATGCCATAGATATCTTTCCAAGATTTTGCCGAGTTGAAGGACAGTTCATTAGGGGCGACGCGTACCACCGGGCCGTATTTCTCGTGTAATGCTAGGATGTGGTACGGTTGACGACCGCTTAGAAACCAGTATGAGTAGAGAATATTACTGATGGCAGCAAGACGAGGTCCTGGAAAGGTTGAAAGTGAATGAAAGTAATAGTTTCGAATTCCTTTGGCAATATGGTGGACTAGAGTGGCGACGAAAATCGAACAAACAACTCGCGGTAGAGTGAGGGATGCATAAAACTCTGCGAGCAAGAAGTTTGCTGTGTTGGGCGGCGTCATTCTTCGAGCTTTTCTTTTTTCCGATGAGCGATAATTTGGGGACGACGGTGAAGCTGGGGGGGAGAGCACATCTATATACCTTGTCTCTACCAGTCTTTAGGCCGCAGATCAGCAAGGTGCAGCTGCCCCACCTCGATAACGATGATTGGTCTGATATGTAGCTTTCAGATATGACAATGCACTCGTGGAATCAGGGCATGAGCTGAGTCTGGAGGTAATACGGAATCTCCATCTAAAATACTGGTGCTCTAGGAAGTTTCCGTCTTAGAGATAGCCTGACTCTCAGGTATTTGTAAAATACTCAATTTCTTCCGGTTCTTTTTGCTCTGGAATCGCGCCCTTCAAACTCCTGGTCCACATGTGAGAGGGAACGCCTCTAGAGTTAAATCAGCCCGACTAGCTTTTCGCTGAGAACCCATAGTTTATCCGTGTTTCCCGGACTAATAGCATAGTCTTTTGCAGGTATGGCCTTGCACTCCATCATGAGAGCCGGTGCTTGATCTGGATCTCGTAAGTCTATGCGTGCAAAGTTGGCTGGAGAAAGCTTACCAGCTAGACTAGGGTCCAGTGCTGCGAGAACCAAAGTAGCGCAACCTTGCTGCAGGGACCGAGGAATTTGCTGAGGCAGTTCTTTCCCTAAATTGCCCTTGTTGTTAGCACGGGCATGACTTTTGGAGCACAATTTACTTGCCATCGTTCCGTGCAACGGCGAGCTTGTAGCCTTCCATAAATAGTGGCATATCGACACCACTATTGGCTTGAAGAGCGCTCTCCATAACAAGACCTGGATGAACAGCAAACGCAGCCAATCCTTGTCCTTTGTACCTGGAAGTCAAGCCAGCAGCATGCAAGATGTTTGCGGTCTTTGCCTGGCCATAGGCGACCCATGGATCGTATGTTTCACCATCCTTGAAGTTCGGATCCTCAAAGTTCACTTCCGCCAGTTCATATCCCATGCTTGTAAGATTGACCACTCGTGAATTGCCGGCGGCAATCAGCTTGTCCACCAGCAACTGCGTGAGAAGGAAGTGTCCTGTGTGATTCGCCGCGAACTGAAGCTCGATTCCATCTGCAGACTTCTGGTAAGGTCGTGTGGCCATGACGCCAGCTGCGTTCAGCAGAATATCGACCTTGTCCACCTTTCCGGATATTTCCGATGCGGCCTTTCGAATCGAGGCATTGTTTGTGAGGTCAGCTTGGACAAAAGAGATCTGCACGTTCGAGTATGTCGAGTTGATTCCGTCGATGACGGGTTGGATTTTGGCCTCGCTTCGTCCGACAAGTATAATCTCCTTCGGTGAGGCCGAGGCTAGTGAGATAGCAGCTTCGGCTCCTATGCTGCCCTTGCTGGCGCCAACGATAACGACTTCAAAATATGGTCAGTACTGCTCTGCGACTTGTAAAGCGACTTCACCTACTCGTTTTGCCCTTGGCCTCTTGCTTGTATGCATGGACAACTTGCTTGCCAGTGGTCTCGGCGTCGAATGCCATTCTGAACTGAAAAGATGTCGCTTGTGAGAGTGATGAATTCTGAGTCTTGAACTCGAGTCAAACCGGATCTCGGGGTCCTGTGGGCAAGTTATTTGTAGGTCAATTGCGGGGACGAAGCGGGGCGCTTTCCGCTTGCAGGAGAATTCATTCGTTCATTCCAAAAATAGAGTCCGGGAATTGCTTGATTTAGCAAAAGCCGGTAATCCAGCCTTGTCCCCGGACGAGCCTCAACTCTTTGTCATATTACATGTTTTTTTCTACAACTAGGTACGTATGCCGGCTACTTATCACATGCAGATCATGTGAGTTTGATGTAAGTTCTTGGACAAACGCCTTCATTCCAGCAGACTGAAACCCATCTTCTGTTGCCAACTCTAGTTAACACTCTGATACCTCTTGGTCGTCCGACTCCATAATTCATTCCCGCTCATTTGATACTCCAAGCCCCTCAGATAAAGCTTCAAGCTCTCACTGGCTTCGGTCATGCTCGCCACAAGTCGTTCGTGAACCTTCTCGTACTCCCGGCAAAGAGTCCAGAGGACGTGTTTGGCAGCATCATAAGATATGACGGCCTCTGCAGAGAAAACACTGACAGCTGAGCAAAGGAATCCGCCCTCCGCATGAGCCTCTTTTGAAGCCTTGAGCTCCTTCTCGAAACTGAAAATGTCGTTTATGATAGAGATTTGTCGCCCAACATTTAACTCAACCTCTCTTGCAGCAGCCAGCTCGCGTGGCTTCAGGTGGAGAGCCATAGAGTAGCGCATGAGAGCTGCCAAGAGCCTGCCAGATGTACATTTAAGCCAGTGATTCGATAAGGAGGGTGCAATGGAGACTTACGCTTGTCCTACATCCCCCTGGCGATACGCCAGATATTGGTTCAAGTTCCGCACATCAAGTCTATCTTGTGATGTTTGGGCTCGCATGAACAGAAACACAGGCTCCTCAAGCTCGCCTGCGAGAACGCTGTCGCAGCTCCGCATGCTTTCCCAAAGACGATGCATCATCCACTCCACAGGACGAGAGGAATCTGGAGATTGCTCTTTGCGTACTATCGAAATCAGCCGGTCGTTGTAGGCAGAGCCATCCGCCAGGGACATAGATTCTAGCTCATCTGTATTAAGTCAGAATATGGACCACGGCGCGGAGGAAAAAAAACTAGGCGTCTCAAAATAGAGTGGATTCGCCTTGGTCGGAAATCCTCATTCTATCTGGACAAAATTTGACATACCATCGACAAGGAACAAAATCGTGAGTAAGAGGCAAGCATGCTCAATCCTATCATCAAGAGCTAATGGAAAGTAGAGGCATGTGACTCCGGGAAACTCCGCTCCAACAAATTTCTTTCTCGCCTTCTCATTAGGGAAAGGCCAATTTTGGAGGAAATAGTGGTTGACTTTTGCTGAAACGGCATCTCTCAAAGAATGACACTTGGGTGTCCATAGACTCGGTGGCAGTGACCAAGTCGCTTCATCGTTGTGTTGTCCCGTACGAGTACTCGGTGTGTATCTCGGCTCGGTCACTGGCGCCCTTGGAGTTAATGCCATTGTGGTTACAAGACAAACTGGGGCTTTCGTAGTCTGATGAAGCCTGCGTGAAACTTGGGTTACTAATATAGTCTTGTACGGGGTTCCTACTGACCTAGAGAGGTACTCTTAAGATTTAATCCTCCTCGCTGGAGTGATTACCTACCAACGTCGGACTTTCCATTTTCAGTATAGACCGCAGCGGAGAACTCGGCTTGATCCTAGACCGGCTTAGTGCCTGTCCACGAGGTATAGATCATTTCATCGCTAGCTCTGAGGCTCCGGAGAAGCTAGAAACCCGGCCTTATTTGCCTTGCGAGGATTGCCGGAACTTGGAATGACCAAAATCTGAATCATGATAATAATATCAGTCTAATTGGTTAACTATTCGATTCTTGGATGATATTGGCTAGAGTTTCCTAAAAGGAGTATATGATCTTATATAGCCACTTTCACAGCTATTATAGCTACTCAAGGAGGCATCACGCAGGATCGGCACCAGGGGTAAGGACAAGATTAATCGAGCCAAAGATCTAAAAAGGTCATGGATCAGTGATGCCTCAATACGTGGGACGGGACGTCGAAGGCGCTAGCGGGCTCGTTTAGCTGCTCGCGCCGTTTCAGGAGGTCAAGTGTTTCTTCAGCTGAGAGTCGGTCCGTAAGTCGGGCCGCAAGCCCGTAAGTCTTGCGAATCCCCAAATATAATATCACAATCTGGCGTAGTCCACCCAGCCAACCTCCTACACCGCTGTTTCAAATGCCCCCTTCTAAAAATGCACCATAACTTCATTCTGTAGGATGCTATCCTCACTCGTTCCTCGAGTACTCCTTGACGGATTCTGTCTCCCTTTGTAAACCTGCAGCTGATCTTGCTCTGGGTTCTTCGATGCCGTCGTGGCGTTCGGGCTAAACTTAGTGGATGTCTGAGAGTCACCTGCTTGGTATATTCCTCCTCTCGAGCGCTTGCTGCGGCTCAGAGTCATAAGTGGTCGGCCATATGTTCCACCTTCGTATTGACCCGCTTGGCCTTTCCGATATAATGGCATACAAGATGGGATAGAGGCCGCAATAACTACGATGTCCGCTTGAAGAGCATTTCGATGTGATGCAAGTCACATGTCTCTCGACAATCATTTGTAATCGAGAAAGGGGTCACTTGCATCGTCCATATGAAGATATCAACCTGACTGTCTGTTTCAAATGCCAGTATACCGCTATTTGAAGCGACCAAACCTCGATCGGGATATTCGATAGGTACAAGAAGTCGTCTCGGGGTTGTGAAACAAAATTCCGTATTCAACACACTTTACGACACAGATGGCGGCAGTAATAAATGTCGTCAGTGGCTGAAATAATCCTGAGCAAGTGGAAGACGACGACTCACAATACTCCAAGCCCCATTAAGCAACTTGCACCAACTTTCATCGATAGCTTGATGTTTAGTCCGGACAAAACCAATGCTGGGAAAAGTGCAAGTATCAAGTCCGTCAAAGTGGCCCATGCTATCATCATTAGCCTGGTGTCACAGTACTGATCCTTAGGTGCCTTAGGCACGCGCCCCGGGCACGCGCCACGCGCCCTCGCCCCGAGCCCTCGCCCCGAGCCCTCTCCCGTGCCAGTCACGTGCCCTTAGCTTAGCGCTTAGCCTGCAGGGCCTTTAAGGCCCTGCAGGGCTGGAGAGCTTCCCTCTCCAGCTTACAACGCCGTATTGACCTGATCCCTGCCTTGCCTTGAGCTGCCGTGACACCTGGACGTTGAAGAGGGGCGTTTTTAATCACCTGTTTGGAAATACTGCCATTTTTCGACAGCGACATCATGATACAGATCGAGACAAGACTGAGCATTTGGGACATCAGATTCCCAAAATACTGATATCAGTCGACACATTCCAAAGCTGAGAGCTAGGGCGACAATGTTCAAAATAAGCTGGAACACGATCAAAAACCACAGCATATATCGCCCAGTGCCCAGGAGATTCTTCCGAACACCTGGGACAATATGACCGGAATCCCCAGAAAGAAAGCTGTACTTGGACGCGTCGACAGATTCAGATGTCCCGCCCATGCCGTAGTGGATGCTGACACTGATGAAACATGACATCCAAACAGCGCAAATCTACCTCCGTCATCAAGAGATTTTTCACGAGTGTGGTCGGGCTGTTCACTAATGCGCAAATCATGATCTTTCCCTCTCCTGGATCTGCAAGGCTCCAACTCATCGTCAGGGAAGCGATGCAAACTTCCCGCCCCCAACCTTTCACCCCTACCTTCCCGCCCCCCAACTTTTCTCAGCTGCCAGATGCACGAAGACTCGTAAATCTGCATGCATGCATCAAATGGCACTTACGACGAGGCGCTCGTTTGATTCTTGAACACGTCAGCTACGGCATGCCTCGCTAGACGCCGCTCCCAGGCAAGGGATTTACGACTAGTAAATGGGCATCGTCTTTATAATCCTTATACATTTCCTAGAACAGTTCACACATGTGTAGAATAGACCTATCAACTAACTAACCAGCTAGCACCCCCGACGTTTATTTGCCGATCACGGAAGTCTCCTTAGCTGCTTCAGGGTCCGCAAATTCATAGTCTATCCTCCGGCGCTGCCTAGTATATTTGTTATTATTTGGAGCGGGTGAAGTACTTGGCACCTGGAGAGTGGAGTTTCAGCTGTTAGGCAGCGAGATTATGTAGGCATACATGTACATCATGTAAATACTATTCGTGGGATATAGAGGGGGCATTCGTCCGCTGGAGCGGCTCAGAGTGGCGACCCGCGGATTCGCGACGTGCCGGGTCCGATGATTAACTGAGCCGCCCGCAGATGCTTCAATCCCCCACGCGCTGCAGGTCGCTGGATTCGGATTGCGGGGCCGATTCTTCAGCTTCATGCAGGGTTTGTTATTATCAACGTACCAATCACCATATCTGCACTGGCTGCCGGAGGAACTCTGGACGGACATGGGCGAGGATATGGCCGCTAATAGGCAACAATTTGTATCTCTTACATACATGTACCGTCGTATATTCAACCTATGGAAGAATTTAGCCACAAGATTGACATGAAATGGCTTGGGAGGAGGCTCGAAAGGCGCACGCCAAGATAATTAAAGTAATACCAAATCCCTACGGAATCCTTTGGCAGTTGGGAAAGCCCGAGCGAATCAAGGTTTCAAACCATATTATGATATATTAGGGGGGTTTAGAGTAGTCAAAAATCGGGTAAAATATTGGAAAATCCCGATATTCAGCCCCACGCTAAGCCTAATTAGGACTAGTTTTGGCAATCGATTTATTGCTATATATTTTTAAACAAGCTTTAATTTTGTTATTTTATTAGCAGCGCAGCCGTAGCTGCGAAACGAGTGGAACGAGTTAAATAGCGAAATAAAAAATTATAATTATATATACAATAGCCTATTACAAAAAAATAAAACCCTGCATTTGCTATATAATAAAGAGATCTTTGTTTCTATCCATTTTTGGCTTTTTTAATATTTTATTAAATGTTTTTTTTTTAAAAAAAAATCAATGCTTTGCAATAAAATTAATTAAAAAATTTGAGATTTAATTTTAAATTAGAAAATTTAATTTTAAAAAAACAAAGGCCTGCTATTTATATTTATTTATTTAGCTTTTATATTTTAACGCTTTATATTTAATTACGCATTATTTTGGTGCCCAAAAATATTAAATATTATTTATTATAATAGGGTGGCTATTGCTTCGGCAATGCCGTAATTGTCCCATGGTATATATATAATACCTTAGCACGTAATATAATACCTTTGCACGTAAGTGCATATAATAACTGCAGGCTAAGCTTCAGCTTATCAGCACGAACGAGCTTCAGATCGTCACACGCCCCCCTAGGTATTTTTTCCGTCCGAGGTTTTACCGGTGTAGGGGATTAAAATAAAAGCCCTTTCGGTGTGAATTAATTTAATTGGTTCAAAATTAAAACGGCAAAAATAAAGCAAAAACACGTAATTCCAATCAGCCAGCTAGCCAGCCAGCCATAGCCATTTTAATTCACCATCACCACCACCACCACCATCATCGCTTAACCCTCCAGCTCCAGCATTTCCAGCATTTCCAGCATTTCCAGCAGAAGTTCAGCTTTAGCTCCAGCTGCAGCTCCATTTCCAGCTTTGGGCGCGCTGCAGGGTACATCAGAAGTCCCCGCGCCCTTTGTTTACATTATGCTAATTATGTTATGCCAGAACCTCCTTACCCTCGCCCTTGCTATTGCGCATGCCACCCTGCCTTGTCCGGACCCTCCGGACCTTAATACACATGCGCTAAGCTGGGAAGCTGGAGCTGGGAAGCTGGAGCTGGAGCTGGAGCTGGAGCTGGACCGTGACCAGACCCCTGCCGGTGTGACTGACAATACGCCCTGCTCGTGGCAAGTAGTGCATAAGATGGGGCTAGCTTGTACCGGTAGAGTATGTCCTAGAAGGCTAGATAATGACTGCTCTCTATCAACTTCTTTCTATCGGATCACAGTCCTGCTGCTTCGAAAGGCTGGGAAACACATAACATCTTGTACAGGATTACCTTCTACTGAAGCTGATATGTCGGCCATGTTCGCAACATTGAGATGTACCAAGGATAGCTTCTCCGTTCATCACCAGCACTATCAGACTCCGGAGAGTGGGACGCGGCCCCGCCATTTTGCTTGCACGCATTGCCGGGTAAAGAAGGTAGGGAATGCACTGCCAAGGTTTCCGTTCCGTAATCATCAGTCTAACATGCTATAGCTACGGTGCTCTGGCCAAAAAGATGGCTGTGAAGCTTGCAAATCGAATAGCCTCCGATGCATTTATGCGAAGCATTCCCAAGATGGTCGCTCGGGGCGCCGAGTACACACTCAGAGATCCACCACTGCTGGCACTCGAAGAGATCAAGAGGGCGAACAAAGTGTGAAAAATCGAGATGAAACCAATAACAACCAGAGCCTCAACAATGGCGGACAACACGGGGAAACACCGAATAGACACTTGCGAGATATAGCTTCTGTCGACATCGAACGGGAAACGAGCATTGAGACTACAGGTCTAGACAACTACCAGGCCGACCAGACCATCATGGCGGGGACTGAGTATGGTTTTGATCCATCGCTTTCAAGTAAGAACGATTCCGGGGATGCCATTTTTTGCACGGTATATGATATGACTCCCGATGAAATGTTCGACTGTAAGTTGGCTGCCCGCCTCCCTTCCATTCTTACTATCCCATACTTACTTTATGCATATAGTCATGCAAATACCGATGCCGAATTTGGATGATCTCACTTCGCTGCCATCCAAAGACATTGAACGCAGTCACGGACAACTGCTAAGCCCGATATCTCCAAGTACTCATCGAAAGATCTCGGATGTAAGAACAGATATTGCCGGATGTGATGTTCCTGACTCGGATCTCGCGCATCTTCCTCAATCTTTACTCATCGACGGCGCTTCGTCGAGTGTTCCAAACAGCGATACAGGACCATGTTCTTGCATATGTACGTGCACTTCCACTTCTCTTGCTATCTTTGAAGCCACAACTCTCCGGAAGAGCTTGGCCACGGACACCGCTGTGGATAAGATATTGTCCTTCACCAAGCATGTAATTGAACGGTGCGATTCGATGCTGGAATGCGAGAAATGCGCATGTTTAGCTGGTTTGAACATGCTTCTCATCGTTATTGTGCAGGATCTCGCGGCTCAAATGGAGAAGCTCCCGAAGATGCTGAGCCGTTCCGCAGAGTCCCCTGCAGATGTGTCGGCGCAAGACCAGTCGCTTTTTGCTGCTTTTGCAGGATCGACATCTTTTGGGGACTATGTAGTTGATGCCAAAGAAGAGCTAGCTCGAATTTTCTATATCTTGGCACTATCTCAAGTCAAGGCAATGATCGTATTCTTGGAAAAGTTGAGCAAACTTGCTGCAGATTGGAATCGGACAGCTCATCGAGAGATTATTATTGGCGTTGAGAAACGGTTTCAAGATCTTCGGTCCGCGTTGAACCAAAGTCTGGTGTGTCAGATGTTATAGGTTGGGCGGAGCTACAATGTACATCAACCCCTTCTTCCATGGTTACTTGGAACATGTGATACTGTATGTGTCACGGAGACCAGCTAGAGAGAGCCTTGGGCCCGAACAGGTAGCTGGTAAAGACTGGATTTGTAAAGCTAAGGAAGGAAGAGAGGTCCGGAGGGATCCTCTTCTTATAGTACATAGCTGGCTTAGCTCCAGCGTAGCTCTAGCGCTCCTGAACAAAGGAGCTAGGACAAAGGAACGGCTAGGCATGTCTGCCTGAGGCTAACCCCCGTAAACCCCGTAACAGTATGAGATCACCCAAACCTGAAAATTTACAGTATTCCGCTGCTATATACAGTCTGCTGGTATCCATCTTTCCTCTGCTGCTCTTTTTCTTATCACAACCACCGCATCTTGGTTGGGAAGAAACTGGGTTTCCGCAGGTAGACTGGGTGGCCTCGTCTTGCTTTCTCCAGGCAAATGAAACTCGTAATTCATCAACATGTAAGCCATGATCGTCTTGATTTCAGCAGCAGCAAAGAATCGTCCTGGACATGCGTGGCGTCCGTAACCAAAGGCCATACTTTCCTTGTTGCTAGCAGCGTACTCCGTTCTTGATCCTGAGACGTCACCCTGCTGCTTTAGCTTGGCGAATCGAAAGCCATCGTAGGTTTCTGGGTCTGGAAACAAAGCCTCGTCCATCGAAATTGCTTGTGCCGGAACACCAACTGTCGTCCCCTTCGGTATTGTAAACCCATCTGACATGTGGTAATCCACCGTGACGATGCGTTCCATTGTTACTGAAAGTTTGCTTTTGTCAGCTTGCAGATTGCATGATATGGAAGTATCAAACTCACTCAATAGAAGTGGATTGAATCTCTGGCTCTCTTTCATAATGCTGTCCAGCTTTTCCATCTTGCCAAGCGCTTGCTTATTCAGTCGACCATGAGTTTGAAGGGCTGCCTCAATCTCCTGACGCAATGGGCCTATGTACTCTTGCATGACACAGAGATCGTACAGGAGCTGCATCGGCGCAGCGGCCGAGGTGTGGATCGCAGCAAAGCTCAGTTTAAGCTGAATCATGGCGAGAAACTCGTGTGATTTCTCCTCATCCTTCGCGTCATCTATCATCCATTGCAAGAAGTCCATTGGCTTAGTCTCCATCCTCTCTCTCTCTTCGATGATGGGAATTATGGCTTTGCGCGCATTCTGATGATGGATCTTTATTCTTCGTATAGCTGGAATCAATCTGGCGGCCACGGGCCGGAGGGCAAACGGGACCATCTTGAGAGTCTGGGCGCCGATGAATCCGTCTTCTGCGAAGTTGATGGTGGAGTGTATCCATTCATCGTTTTTGCTGAGTTGTTTGCCCCCAAACATGCGACTTGTGACTCGGGCAACAATATCTACGAATCGGCCAGCCATTTTAACTTCTGTCCAATCTGAAGAGAATAAGTCAGCCACTTCTAGTAACATTTGATCTACGAGAACACCAGTGCAGAAAGAAACGTGTTTTACCTTCGCAAGGGGGCATGTAAAGCTCAAATGCCTCCACGATCTCTCTCATTACTTCAGGCAATACGTCCCCCAAGTGATGATTCAGCTGACCCTTTGCAACACGTGGATGGAGTGTGGAACGGTCTCCCATCGTAGTGTATTTGCCCTCAAACATCTCAAAGAACGTACCGACGAAGTCAAATTCCCATGGCGGACGGGCCTTGATCTCTTCAACATAATTTGGGGGTAGCATCAACCGCTCTCCAAGTGGACTCGGAACATAGAAGGGCTTCCCTTTGTATTTCCGATAGCCCTCCAAAAGCATCTCCTTCGCTTCTCCGCGGAATCGCTCTCTTGCCTGCGCGAGCCTCTCATCCGGCTTCACGCCTGCAATAGGAATACCTTGGGCATATTTCTGGGGTCGCCATGGTCGCGAAGAGACGTATACTGCGACAAGAAGGGAAGCAACAGATACGAGAAGTATTGTCTTCGGAGGTAGGTCAATATTCACGAGTGAGTCGCTCACTAACCCGAACAAAGAGGCCATCGTGGCACAAGATGGAGATGCAATTCTGTCAGCGTCGCCGACAACAACACGTCGAGTTCTAACACATCGTACATACTTTGTCTAGCTGGCAAGCAGGTTGACTGACCGGGGTTTGTACGCCTTGCATGTTGTCCGGACTCCATCGAGATCTTTCCCCAAGTGTCCAAATCCGATTTCATGTCCGGGTGGGGGTGGAGTGATACTGGCCCCGCTTATTGTTTTTTTGCTGGAGTTTCCTAATCAAGTAATGTCCGAGCCACGAATGAATCGGCACCGTCTATTCGTTTCAGAACCCGAATTCTCAAATGACGTGATTACTATTAGTAGTAACGTCGGTGGCTCACGCAGCCTTGAATGCGGCTGAACCAAGAGTCAATAGTGAGGCTCCAGGGTTGTAAGGGTGCTTTGAGTGCCGAGTGTTCAATGGTCGAATCGAGGTAAACGCCGAGATTTGTCCTCTTTATACATACAGTCCGGGGGCGATACGGCAAATTACAGCAGGGAATATTTTCGCACGCGGAGCCTTGAGAGCCTCAATTCTAGTGAAGAGCAATGTTGCAGAGCAGACATGACGAATGAAAATTTATATAAATCATCCTGCCCGATCAAATACTCTACGTTGATGCAACAAAATCCCAAAATCAGAGCCAGATACAAACAGAAGATTTCCTTGGACATAGTACGGACTGCGGTACGACATTGACAGTCCCAGCACATCAGCTTTGGCTGCACCGCACAATACCCCTGAGCCGCATAATGTCGTGGAGAATACTGGTTACTGTGATAGCCTTGTTCGGGATCGCAAATGCTCGAAATTCGACCTCGAATCCTGCGCTGAGCGAAGCATGCCAGCTTCTGGAGCAACAATTTCCGAATCAGCTCTACTGGCCAGGAAGTACTGAATATGAAAATGAAACTCAGAGTGAGTACCTAATACCGCGAATCTATTATGTCTCACGAACTTCATGCTTACTGTGTGAAAGGCTTCTGGTCGCAGACCACAGTACTTACACCATTTTGCGTTTTCTCACCCGCAGCTGCGTCTGATGTATCTGCAGCAGTCGATTTCTTGACTTCCACGAACACAAAGTTTGCAGTTAGAGGAGCGGGTCATATGCCGGTGAAGTCAGCCGCCTCGACCGATCAGGGTGTTCTTATTGTCATGACCAAGTTTGACAATAAGACATTGTCTACCAGAAGGAATGAGACTATTGCAAGCATTGGTCCCGGACTTACCTGGTGGGATGTCTATGACTGGATTTGCGACCATGGGCTTGTGATAGTAGGAGGTCGGTACGCTCCAGTCGGCGTTCCCGGACTACTACTTGGTGGCGGCATCAGTTACTTTGCTGGAGAATACGGCTGGGCAGCGAACAATGTCGTTGGATATGAGCTTGTTATTGCGAATGGCACCGTTCTCGAGGTAACGTCATCTACGTATCCAGATCTTTTCTGGGCGCTCAAGGGCGGCTCGAACAACTACGGAATTGTCACCAGGTTTGACTTGAGGACTTTCCCCGAGCCGCAAATATATGCTGGGATTCTTTCTATTGACACGCCGTATCTTCCGACCTTTTACGATGCAATGAAAACCTGGGTAGCACCGGGTGGTGGAATTGAAGATTCGAAGACTGCGATTGTGCCAAATACCTTCATCTACCCGGGCGAACAGTTGGTTCAGGGAAACTGTGTCGTCTTTGCTTTCGGTAACTATTCGATCATTGGAGGCAATCAGGCTTCACCCGCTGTTCTCAAGAATTTCACGGACATTCCTACCATCAGCAGCACAGCCCAGGTCCAGTCATTCAAATCATTTGAGTCGCAGACTACGTCGTATGGTAACCAAAGCTACCGGTACGTATGCCATCTTAGAAAAATCATAGCACCTGAATGCTAATAAACGGACAGGAATGTCTTCCACGCCGCTTCCTTTGTCGCAGCTCCCGAAATGGTGCAGATCATGAACGAAACCTTGGTCCCAGCTGCTCTCTCACAACTCAGAAACGTCTCCCACTGCTACGTCAGTGGGAATTTGCAGCCAATATCAACAAACTGGATGAAAGCTGCACAAGCAGCAGGAGGCGATGCTATTTCCCTAGATCCGGCAGACGGGAACGTCTTCGGTATGCCCCCGAATCTGACTTTGGATCAAGAAGAAAACACTAACAATAATCAGCTTTCAACATGTTCGTTCAATGGTCAGATCCGGCAGATGATGACCTTGTGAGCGCGTTCGCCAACTCCGTGCTCACGGAGATGAATAATGCGGCAAGCGCTGCTGGTTTGTCTTATCCATACATATACCTAAACGATGCTGCCGGTGGCGAGCAAGTTTACAAGTTTTATGGGAAAGGGGAGAGCCTGCCAAAGATGCGCAAAATCCGTGAGAAGTATGATCCACATGGTGTTTTTCAATACTTGCTCCCCGGAGGATTTAAAATTGGGGTCTAGCTTCATTTCCAATTTCCAGTTCTATTGTGACCTTTGATTTTTACATCACGAATACCCTAATGTATACTAGCACTGCGCAATGGCTAAAACTTTCGTGGAGGATTTTTACGAGAAGAGGACATGTACGACACCGGAATACGAGTAATTTCGGACGATTTCCCAATGAGGTAAAAACCGTGATACATTGAGATAACATTGAATAAAATGTCAACCAACGTACCCAAGAGGTTCTATCTTGCGTTTGAGAAACGAGACCCAACTACCTCACTACCACCAACCCGATGCTCAACACCATGGACAATGCCCTTGCATGGCTAGACTTGGTGACGCCAAAGCATACAAACTGCGTTGGAAGCACAGATCCACGCCAAGTCTCTCTCCAAAAGCCTTTCGTAGTATGCATCCTCGGCGCTGGACGAGGAATCGGCGCAGCAATCTGTGAAGCATACGCCCTCGCTGGAGCTACGTCCATTGCCCTTGCAGCAAGGTCGGAAGCAGAGCTGCAGCGTGTCAAAGAAAACATCGAAAAATCACACCCAGGTATTCAACTACTCACACAAAAGTGTGACATCACGTCCGCAAAAGATGTCGAAGTTCTGTCCGGCCTGGTCAAGGCCGAATTCGGAAGACTGGATGTCTTGGTTGCAAACTCGGGCTATGCTGGACCTATGGTCTTGTCTCTGACAGAGGGACTACCAGAAGACTTTCGGCGCTGCGCTGATGTCAACTATGTCGGCATCTACCTGGCTGCGCATTACTTTGTTCCCCTGCTTCTGGGTTCACCAGATGGAGCAAAAGCGTTTGTTGCTGTGTCGGCCATGGCGGGGGCTATATACGGAGGAATAATTGCCAACACGGGCTACTGCATCAGCAAAATGGCGCAGATACGTCTTGTTGAGTTCTTAGATCAGCAATTCTCGGCCCAAGGACTACTTGCAGTCGCTGTGCATCCGGGAGCAGTGAAGACGAAGATGGCAGAAACGGCACCGAAAGAGTTTATTGAGCGTACGAGTCCCAGACTTCTTACTTTTATTCATTTGCTGATCTTTGCTTACAGATCTTATTGATGAGCCCGAGCTGTGTGGCGGATTTTGCGTCTGGCTTACCAAAAATACCTCGGAAAGGAGATGGCTTGGGGGACGACTTGCGTCTGCTACATGGGATGTTGATGCTTTAAATGCCAAGAGAGAGATGATTGAGAATGGTGACCTGCTGAAGTTCCGAATAACTGTATAACTGCGGAGGCTGGGATTTCGGAAGTTTCGAAAGAGTACCAATAAAAACGTGAGAGAGTATAGCTCTAACTAATCGCCCTGAAGATATTCTCGCATGGGTTGGTATCCAAGATCCTGCACTTTCCTGTTCCATCTTCTCCAGTAGCGTATAACAAGAGCCGTCTTGAAGCTGACCTTGACCGTTGGCAGTGGGTCCCTGTTCTACCTTATTTACCACGGGAAATAGGAAATCCGTATGGGCGAGATACAACAGTACGAACGAAGCACACGAGTCTGGGTTTGTATGGAGAGTCACTCATTACTCTAAGACAAGGCGTGGAGAGTGTTCGACATAGGTGGTCTCTACATCCATGTCAGAATACTATATCCTGTTTAAAAGGGCGATGCCAGTTTCCCGTCTCACGGAATTCAGGTTCAACTTGCTTACCCCAATTTCTAGTGCAGCGTTCAACGGGTCGTAGCCGATGCTCTGTGAGTCAAATCAGCCGACGTCTCTCAAGCTCTTGGGCTCGCGAACACGTTTGCCCTCGATCTTGGTATTGTTAGTAGTGACGTGGGGTGGCTCTCGGAGCGAGAACGTTAGTCAGCAGCTGCTCGTTAGTGAGCAGTTTATGCGGATATTGGAAGCACATCCTAATGCTCTGCTCGAGTTTTCAAGTATTGCTATTTGATGGAGAAGCGTCAGTTGTCACGTACAAAATGTCCATGGAGAATAGTCAGCGTCTTGTTGGTTTCAAGGCTCCGCAGGTGAAAGAAGGCGATAGGCAAGAGGAACATAACGAGCCCCGGCGCGCAAAGGTGATTTGGTCACGCACCGAGGTACACCAGGCTTTCTGTACGCCTGGTAAGCGTGTTGACTAAAGATGGATCGGCTGGGATTCTTGCAGCTGAAGTTGTGGGGAAGGTCTCCGTGGAAGAAGGTTATGGATTCCACTTTTGGAAGATAGAGATATTCCGTGGAGGCAACCCGGTCGGGGTCTCCATCTTGGTCAGTAACTTGGGCCCCAAATTGTTCAGACTCCTTCCGGTGCTTGTACTGTTCCGGACCGACCAGCTTCGCTCCGCAAAAAGCTTTTCACAAACACCCGTCTTAAACTTTGACAAAACTTCAGAAGTCACCATCCTTCGTCCTTGCCGCCTTTTCCGCGAGTGACCCCTGATTGTACGTTTTTTCCGCATCGGTGGCATACTATTCGCAGATACAACCTTACACTCAATGATGAGCGCCGGTGTTAGTATCAGATTGAAATGTCAAGAAATAGGGGGGTAATTCGAAGCAGTTCAAATGATTCCAACTTCAGGTCATCAAGGGCGAAAGACTAGAATCATTCGAACCAATCGAAACACAGAACACTTTCGTTGAAGGGACATGAATTGGATGGCGTTCAGGGAGTTTGCCAGGAGAAAAAGGAATGCGCGGAGCCCAGTCACCCTGATTACGGCTCACTTACTTAATCAGATGACTAGCATATGATTGGCCTACTGTTAGCGGCCTACTGTTAGCACGCTACTGCACGAGGCGCATCCGTCGATGTGCGACAAACCTGTCGAAGCGAAAAGTCGGCGACTGATTGGAGCTGCTGCTACAGCCGAGAGCTGATTGGACAGGAGACAGAAGAAGCTTGGCTGCACGTGAGGAGGGCGCTAATCCTTTCTCGACGTGCAGTTCGCGTCGAGTCGTTTGGATCTCTTCTTCATCTCAAACCTCAACACACGAATTCCCCATCTTGCTGGGCAGATGGATGGCAAATGTTGAGGTAACGTGTATAAAGGTATGTGAAATTCTAAGACAAATTCTATGCAAAAAAACAGAAACGCCTGCAACCCGACACCGCCATCTATATGCTAGGTAAGTACTCTCCCGACCAGGCAGTCTGCTAATTCAAAAACCCAATAGTCTTCCACACCTTGATATAATTCCTCGCCACCTGCTCAGGTACCGGCCCAACAGCAGCAAGTGTCTCCGAATGCTCCAGCGCCTTCTCTACCCCCAGCACAAGCCTCCCACAAGACATGCGAAGATAGTTGCTATCCAAAAAGTCCACGAGCGCCGACGCCGGATTGTTGCGCGACGGCGCGTTTCGTACCCGATCGACCCATTCTTCAAAAGGAATCAAGTTGGGGATTCGCAGCGCATCTGCCAAAATGGCATTCATTTCTTTCCAGGGCTGGCCGACTGGGTTCTCGATGTGGTAGACTGGGTAGGGGACACGCTTGGAGAGGACGAGATCGGATAATGCTCCGGCAATGTCGTTTACTGACGTCCAGTAAACGGTGCCATCGACGTCAGGCAGCGCGTTCAAGGTCTGCGACGACTTGATCAGGAATCCGAAATGCTCCATGGGATTCCAGTACCCGCTGGTTTTGGAACCGGCGATTTGGCCGAGACGGACGACCATGGGACGGAAGTGGTTGGGATGCTTGTGCAATGTCTCGTCGAGCATTCTCTCGCATCCCCATTTCGCCTCTGCGTAGCCCACTGGTAGCACGGCGCTGATGTCTACTCTGTCCTCTGGCACCGTGGTCTTGTCTTTGCCGTTCCCAAGCCCATAGTGCCCGACGGCGCTGATGGAAGATACCATCTGGAAGCCGAACTTGAAACCCGCGGGACGGTGAGCGACTATATCGCAAGCAAAGTCAAGCAGATTGCGCATCGTCTGGAACTGAGGCTCGAAGCCAGGCAGAGCGCGCTTGGTACTCATCGTCCATGCGTTGTGGATCAAGTGGGTGACTGAGCCTACGAGTTTTTCATACTCGCTCTTCTCTAGGCCAAGCATCGGTTTCGAACTGTCAGTTCCCAGCACTAGCAACTTGGACTTGAGAGCATCGGGGAAGTGAACTCCCTTGTCATTCATGGCCTTGTGTTGACGGGCGTATGGCTCGATCTTGTGCTCGCGGTTGAGACAGACGATGGTCTTGACGTCGGGGAGGTGGGCGAGGTGGTAGACCAAGTGGCCTCCTAGTCCTCCTGTTGCACCTGTCACTAGAACGACTTTTTCGTTGTCATTGACTGGACCAGCTTTTGGTGAAGAGACTGGGGCAGAGAACCCAGCGGTGTACTTTTCGACGTATGCGTCGACGGCCTTTTTGCGAGCTGCTAGGTCGGCTGCGTTGGTGTTTTTCTCAATGTAGTCGGCGTCGGCTTTCTTGCGAGCTAGAAGTCTAGCCACTTCCTTCTCGGAAACCTGAGGGCTGCTGTGAGTGCTGCTGCCCTTTTTGTTCTCGCCTGATGTCGCAGAGGCTTGCTCAGGGGCATATGAGTCCCCCAACAGCAACTGCTTCAAATCGGCCACAGTCGGGCACTCCAAGAAAAGCGACTCTTGCTGAATATCAAGATCAAGCTCATCCCGGAACCGACTGACAATGACAAGCGACAACAACGAATCCACACCCGAGTCTCCAAAATTCACATCATCGCTCAAATCCTCCATCGCAATCCCACTCTCCTCGGCCACAATCTCCAGCACCCTCTTAAAGTCAACCTTAGGCTCCAACCCCTCATCAACAGTAGCCGGCGTAGTAATCCCAGTCCCATCCTCAGTAGGTGTGCTAGATCTGTCGCTAGCGCTGGAGCTGATGACGGGCTCGCCGAAGAAGGTTTTGAGATCGCCGACGCTGGGGTATTCGTCGAAGAGAGAGTTGAAGTCGAGGTCCAGGTCGAGTTCTTCTTTGAAGCGGGCGGAGATTGTGAGGCCGAGGAGGGAGTCGATGCCGACGTCGCTGAAGATGGTGGAGTCTGTTAGGTCGGAGAGGGAAAGACCGGATTCGTCGGCGATGATTGATAGGGCTTGGCGGAGGTTGGGGGATTGTGCTTGGTTGGAGTGTTGGCCTTGGTTCGAGGGTTGGCCTTGGTTGGAAGGATGACCGCGGACTGGGGTAGGGCTGACTACCGCAGTGCTGTGCGTAGCCTGAGTACTGGGGGTGGCGTGAGTACTAGCGGTCGCCTGCACTGCGGACTCTCCAAAGAACTTCTTCAGATCGCCAACTGAGGGATACTCGTCGAAGAGCGAGTTGAAATCCAAATCCATGTCAAGCTCCTCTTTGAAACGAGCAGATATGGTCAAACCCAGCAGGGAATCAACTCCAACATCGCCAAAGACGGTGTCATCAGTCAAGTCTGACAGTTGAAGACCGCTCTCATCGGCAATGATTGACAGTGCTTGTCCGAGTTTGGATGGCTGAGCGCGGACTGGAGCAGCGCTGGCCGTTGCAGTGCTATGAGTAGCATTCGCCGATGGCTGTTTCGCTTGCACAGGCTGCTTCGCCTGAACAGGATGGTTCGCCTGCACCGGCTGCTTCTTCGAACCGACTCCACCCTCGATTCTAAGAATCACCTTGAGCGCACGGCGTGGCACACCTTGCATCTGCGTCAACTAGTTAGCATTCTGCAGTCATGTACAAAGCAATGGAAAGCGACGCCAAAAAGGAACGGAAAACCACAAACCGCAAAGTCCCCAAAATACCCCACCACCTTCTCCCCATCAAAAATCACCACATCGCCATGCCACACGCCCCCATGCCCCGCACTCCTCATCTGCGTATACGTCGTATACTCTTTTTTGAAATCAATCGGCTCAAACAACTGCAAGCTGCCCCACCCATGATTCATAAACACCTCGACATCCAAATCATTCCCATCATTGATATTCATCGTCAATCCCGGAGATTGCGTCAGACTATCAATAATCGCCGGGTTGGTGTGGAAGTTTCCTTCGCTCTTCACGGTGTGATAGGAGAGCAAAGCGGAGGCTTCGAGGGTGGTGCTATTGAGGAGGACTTCATCGACGGCGCGGTAGTCGCTGTGGAATTTGGCGAGCGGGCGGATGGCGCGGTAGACCATGCTGCGGTTGTAGCGGGCGACGGTGCCGGTGGGGATGCCGGCGCGGAGGACTTGCATCTTTTGCTTTACAAGAGCCGCTTGCGATTGGAGTTTCTGCTGCAGGCTGCGGTCTTTGAAACGGAGGACGCAGCGGGCGTGTTCTTGGAGTCTTGAGCGGCTCTGTGGACAGGTGAGTTAGTGAAGTATTCGACGATTGGGAGGATCGGCAATCAGAGGGACGAGAATCAGGGGGTGGAAAATTCAATGGATCGAGAATCAGGAGAATGACACGCGGGAGAACGACAGTTAAGAGAACGGCAGTTAGGAGAACCAGACTCGAGAGAGCGACAATGAAGAGAACGACGATCGAGAAGGCGACAAGCAAGTAAATGGCAATCCAAGGAGCGACGCTCGAGAGAACAATAATCAAGAGAACGACAATCAACAGAACGACAATCAACAGAACGACAATCAAGGGGACAACAATCGGGGTGACGCCAATCGAGCGGTGGACAGCCAAAGAGAGTTAACGACCAAACAGAGGCAACAACCAACGAGAGTCAAGAACCAAGGTGAGTCGAGAGCCAAGGGGATTGCAAAAAAAGCTTACATCGAATGACATGAACTTGAGAACAGCCGAGTTGGAAGACCATTCCACATCACAGTGAGCTTGAAGCAACTGCGGATTTCCGTCACCCTTGAGAATGAGTGCCTTTGACATGACCATGTCCGCCACATCCACGAGATTCTCTTGTTGAGTCGGACGGTAGCGCTCAAGAAGGTAGGTTCCAAGAGTCAGTGCAATATCGGCATACACCGACGGAGTGCAGAGCGGAATACCATCGACTTCATGACCTTGTACCAATGGACTCAAGTCTTTCCGGGCAATGTCTGCCTCAACGACAATATGAGCCTTGGTAGAGTCACTCGTCTCCTCGACAACTCTGTGAATGGTAGTACTCTCCAGCTTCGGAGCAGCACCAATCATCAAAGGAGGATCTCCCTTGCGCAGGGACCAATCATTCACATACTGCATCCAGTATTCCTTCAAATCCCAGCTGTATGCAGGCAGAGGAATGACTTCGTGAGAGGCCTTGAAATCAACATGGTACTTGGACCAGTTGATATCAGCTCCTCCGGTGTAAAGGCTCTTGAGTGCCATCAACAGCGTTTGGATAGCTGATCTTCCTCGCTGTGCTGATGCGAGAGATGTGACTTGAGCGCCAAGCACTGCCCTCACCATACCGGAGATTGCAGGATGTGGTCCGATTTCTAGCATCGTGGTCTGGTCGGTGATGATGCGTTGTTCTCGTGCTGCCAAAAGTGCTTTCTGCATATTTACGGCTTCGCGGGAATGATGGGCAAGGTATTCGGGTCCGAAGGAATGGTCGCCTTGGACAATGCTGCCATCCAGGGGGCAAAGCACTGGAATCTTGGCCTTTGAGAATGTCACACCCTCGGCAAGAGTCTTGAAATCCTCGAGAACCGGCTCGATCTGTGAGGAGTGGAAGGCATAAGGGACCTTCAGTGACGTCGATTTCATGCCCGCCTCGGTGAGCAAGTCTTTGAAGGCGGCGATATCTTCGTTTGGTCCGGCCAAGACTGTTTCGATTGGAGAGTTGATGCAGGCGGTTTCGTATCTCTTGCCCTCCAACACTGCCGCAATCTCATCCTCGGATCCCTTGACAACAAGCATGGCGTGCGAATCACGTGTGCACTTCTCCTGGAGCAACTCGGCTCGTGTTCCAACCAGATAAACAGTGTCTGCATCTGACAAGACTCCAGCGACATTCAGAGCTGCATACTCGCCCAGACTGTGTCCGACAACAGCAGTGGGAGTGATGTTCCAAGAGGCGAACAGTTTGCTAAGTGCAATTTGCATGCACACACTTGCAAGCTGGACAGCAGTAGGCGAGAAACCAGCCACATCTTTCTCATCCGACATGATCACCGGGAGGAAAGATGGAAAGCCAAGGCTCTGCGCCATCTGATCAAGTTGACGCATCTCACTTCGGAACAGCGAGAAATTCTCGAAAAGCTCCTTACCCATGCCAGGGTACTGGGCGCCTTGGCCGGTGAAAGTAAAGATGACCTTCGGGGCACTCTTGGGTCGAGTCATTCCAACTTGGTCGCGGATTGCTGCCTCGATCTGGGTTGAGATTTCCGCCAGAGTTGAACCGGTGAGCATGGCTCGGTGGGGGTGATGAATGCGACGCTCAGTGGTGGTGTAAGACAGCTTGCCAAGTGAGACATCTGGGTTCTCTTTCAAGAAGGCGAGCATAGTGCGAAGGTTTCCCTGCAGAGAAACACCATTTTTGGCCGAGAGGGCGATAGCGTGGTGGCTTCGAGTGTCGGGAACTTGGGAAGGATCCACGACCCTGAGCGGCGCATCTTCAATCAACAAAGCAGTGTTTCCACCTGCAGCACTGAAATTGTTAACAAAAGCTCTTCTCGGCTTCGAAGGATCTGTGCTTCTCATCCAAGGGGTGGGCTTCATCGCGATGTTGACATTCCGTTCCTGCAAGTCCTTGGGAAACTTGGAGTTGATCTTGGTCTTGATTCCACAGTGTGGAACAATCATGTTCTTCTGCATCATCATCAAGACTTTGATGAGAGCCGACACACCAGATGCAGCTTCGCCATGTCCGATGTTGGCTTTCGCCGATCCCAAGTAGAGAGCTTCTTCGATGTTTCGACCCTTCTTGACTTGGCTGAGAGGTGGTGCGAACGTGTCGAGGGTACTGGTCATTTCTCCAGCATCACCAGCTTGGGTACCTGTCCCATGCATTTCGACATAGCCGATGGAATAGGGGTCGACGTTCCCTTTATTCAGGATCTGGCTGAAAACCGCTTTCTGGGCTCCGGTGTGAGGACGAGTAATCGACTCTGACTCGGCCGAGTGATTGGTAGCAGCTCCAAGGATTACTCCCAAAATCGGATCGTTGTCGGCAAGGGCATCATCGAGTCGTTTGATGATGACAGAACCAACACCTTCTCCTCGACAGTATCCATCAGCTCCATCGTCAAAGGTCTTGCAATTTCCGGTGCGTGACAAAAAGTGGCCCTTGTCGAGTCCAGATGTCATGTCTGGGTTTGTCAAAATATTCGTTCCACCAGCAATGGCAGTGTCGATTTCACCTCTCCACAGTGAGTTACACGCCATGTGAATACCAGCCAAACTAGACGAACAAGCCGTGTTGACTGCGAAACTGGGACCGCTGAACTTGAAACAGTAGTTTATGCGACCGGGGATGAAAGCCATGTTCCCCCCAGGAATGAAGTAAGTGTCAATTGCCTGAGCACTGTTCGTCTCAAACCAATCCTGGGAAGTCACACCATAATACACACCAACGCGATCACGTCTTGTCGAAGGCGTAGCATCAGGTACAATCCCAGCCTGCTCAATAGCCTCATATGCAGTCATCAACGCAAGTCTCTGGGCAGGATCGATCTGTGGCGCTTCCCTCGGAGAAATATTGAAGAAGCGAGCGTCAAACTCGCCTGGGTCATCAAGCCAGCAGCCAAAGGGGGTGGTGCTGGTGTTTTTGCCGGCGCCGGTGGGATCGACGTGGGTTTTGACGTCCCAGTGGTTGGCTGGAACTGGCTTGTGCATGTCGAGGCCTGCGTAGAGGAGATCCCAGAAGGCTTCGTTGTTTTTGGCACCGGGGAAGCGGCCGGACATGCCGATGATGGCGAGTTTTGCTTGCTGAGGGCTGCCAGATGGGACTTCTTCTTTGGGGGAAGTCGCTTGTGCTGGTGCGGCTGGCAGAATGTCTCGCAGCGAGGTTTGCTTGAGTGCTGTGTAGATGAGTTGGTGTGCCTTGGTTGCGATGGGCGACACTGTGAATGATTCAGGGGCGACTTTTTCGACACAAGTCTGGATTGCTTCGAGAGCAGTACCCCAGTGGATCGGCTGGAGCAAGATCTGTTCCACAGCAGAACGCAACATCGTCTCGAAGCTGCCTTCCTCCACGATATCCCCTTTTCCAGAGAACACGGGAATCCGACTCGGTGCGTCCGAAAGTGCCAAAGCACCAAGTACTTCCTCGACATCGTCTTGTGCGTACAGATGAGGAGCATGGTAAGGAGCGTAGATTGGTAGACTCGTGAACCTCAATCCAGCCTCCTTGAACCCCGCCGAATTGGTGAGTTGAGCCAGCGAGCGAGGTGGACCACTAACAGTGATACCATTCGGAGAATAGGCACTGATAAACGGCTTGCTAGTCATCGGCAGCCTGCTCTCTTCACAGAAGCGGTGGATGACTTCCACAGAGGCTGCCAGGCCGGGAACGATGATCGACCAGCTTGCGTTGGAAGTGGAAACATCGGAGGGTTCGATTCGTTGTGCGACGAGCGAGGCACGCATGCCGACCCTGAAGGCGACGATGATGGCGCTGATGGCGTGGGGGATGAGCTCGAGGGCGCTACGGCTGCAGGAGACTGCTGCTGCGGTGAGAGCTCCGGTGCAGAGGCCGAGGAGGCGGGAGGTGGTGGGGGTGTGGGACCAGGGGTCTGATTGTCTGTAAGTTGCAAAGAAAGGTAAGTTAGCTTTTTTTCTATCTCTGTAAGTCTACTCAGGTAGTCTTTTTTTTCCTTTTCTTGGGGCAGGGGGGATCTCTCAGTCAGTCATACCTAACAAACTCCCCACACTGATACAAAACCGTAACCGCCATATCCAACGCCACACATCTCTTTCCCTTCACACTTGGGTTCCAGAGAAGCAAATCATCGAGACAGGTAAATCGTGGCAGATCATCGCGGACTTCCTTAGGGAGAGTGTAGATTTCGTTGCGGATGGCGGCGTAGGCTTGGCTGAGGAAGGAGTCGAGGATGGGGTTGGAACGGTGGAGGAGGAGGGAGGGGAGGTGGGTGGGGGTGTGGATGGGGTGGGTTTGGTCGCCGATGAGGGTGAGGGTTAGGGGGTGGGGGAGGGAAGACATTTTGGGTTGGGTGGATGGGGGGATGGGTGAGTAAATGAGTGAGTGAATGGGGGAAATTGGTGGTGAGAGGGGGGGCAGATGAGGACTGCTTGTCTATGGTAAGTCACCAAGTGATTGAGTACAGAAAGGTGGTGAGTTGGTCTGCAGAATGTTGTGTGAGATGATTCTGCAGATGAATCTCCTTGTCTCTGGCGAGTCAGTTCTTTGCAAAGACATGAGGTCTTATATATCTTTCACTTATCTTTCCAACTCTCATCAGAGGCGATTAGGATGGTAGCTATTCACGTAAAGCATGCATAGCTTATGGCATACTTGCGTGCTCGATTTCCGACTCTGATAGCAGAGATCCCGTGAAGCTGACTTGGTGGTTGCGTGCTCGATTTTCCCGCGTCTTGATAAGATCCCGTGAAGAACACGCGGCTTACACTTGCGTGCTTCGCGTTTACGAGTCTGATGGAATTGCTCGGGCACCGTAGGGCGGGTGGGGAATCGTTTCAGCTGTCCACGAACTTCCCCAGGTTTGATCGTCAGTTTCATGGCTTCTTTCTGGTAGTAGACCGAACTGGTTTCAAACTTTCATGTTGATAGGGCTGAAAAACTTCAGGCGATCTTGAAGTTCGCCTATCTTTCTAGTCGAGACTGGCTCGCTAAACCTTTGGCAAAGCATCCTTAGGAAACTTGCTGGAAATTCAGCAAGAGAAGAATACTTCGGTTGGGGAATGTACCTGGAGTCTGAATTACCTCTCGTCTGGACTCCTACTACTCGCCTTCCAGTTCGCAGTCTGATACAGTGATACTCAACCCAAGATGGGACTGGCAGTTTAGTTTCACAATTCCATTCTCAAACTAAGCCGAATCAAGCTATCGACAGCCCTGCCGTGAGATGCCACCAACTCCACGGCTCGGGGTTTCTGTCGTGGAATGACAGACTGTTGCCTAGATGAAGCCTTGAGAGATCTTGTATGTCGACTGGGCGGACTGATACGGCATCGAATCATAGATCGAGCCCTGACCTCTCCGTCGGGTCCAATATCCCCTTGCAGTGCCGGCGTGGCATAAACATGCTTGATAGGACCCTGGATGGACCCTGCTTCTGGCATCAATTGGAACTAAGACTTCCCTGGCACAGCATGTGTTGGGCAAGTGGGCCGATTGGTAGCTGTCATCATTGCTGCAAGCGGTTGAATATTGCAACGTCTGATTTTGTGGGGCATGAGAACAGCCCTGGAGCACTGGAATGACTGCATCGTATCAAACTGGCGGATGGGATGGTAGGGATCCCGAAATCTTCAACTGAACACAAATCTAGGCATGCAATGAGAAGAGTTCAATTGAATGTAGATGTTTCTTTAACCGAATACGCGGCATCTCCTTTCCAAAACACCTCGATCTACTCATCAGTTTCCATTTCAAGACATCGCCTTTATTCATATCAAGCTGCAGCCTCCCCCGATCAGGTATCTTTCCAGAAACCACTACTGCATACACGCAGGCACGAGGCAGCGCAGCACACGTTGCTTGCATCTGGCATCACACGTGTGCAAATCTCCCCGATGCCAAACCTGCAGTATGTTTCTGTCTGCTGAGCCTCAAATCTGCAGCCCTGCAGTGAGGACCCACATATTTGTTCTTGCAGGCTTGCAGCTTATCTCTTCGGGAATCCCTCGTGGCTTCTGCCTCACATCATCGTCTCCACAGTAGTTTTCGGTTTCTGGCCATACCGGGTATTATGTTCTGGAATTTCGGGTTCTGAATCCGGGATGTTTCGGGGTTTGGATGTTGGCTGCGTGGGAATACGGAATGCGCTCAACTTGCCGAGGGGTGAATTGTGCTGACGTGTGGGGGGCTAAGGCTACGAAGCTACTAGTACCTAATTATCGCTGAGCTTTCTTTGGCACTGATGTTAGAAAGTAACAACCACTGCAGTCACTGGTTTGCCTGAAAAATACTGACAGTTGTCGAACTATAAAGTGAGTCGGTTGTCGTGCTGTCGGTGTGACACACCACAGCCGGGACTCGACGAAGAACCCGGGTACCTGCTCGTCCCACTGTAACACCAAAACCGATACAATGTTCCAAACGAAAGAATAGGTATTCCGCAGGAATACTCCGCCTTGTCTTATCAGCATTTTCGAGATGATTCTATGATTTCTGGACATGCTGGCCCTCATTGCATTAGAACAAAGACGAAGTTTTGGAGAAAAAAATGTCTTGTGGTTTTATCGTGCTGAAGTCTTCGGGGTACCATAAAAAAGTTAGAAGAGTTCAAAGAGTGTTCTTCGTGTGTGTAAAGTCACGGTCACTGGCCGCTCGTGTATTCTTCACAGAATCAGCTGTATGCACTCAACCGAAATACTGTTCGTCGATGTCGGTAGCGGGACCCATCATCGAAGCGCCACATCCCGCTTCGCACTTGGAACATCGAAGCATTGCGGCACGAAGATTCTGCAAGTCCTCCAGCATGTCAATAAACGGGCGCACATGTCTAGGGCGTCATGGAACGCACACCCGCAGAACGGATGCCTCGCAATATCTTCATGTAGTGGTTTTATGTGGGACGAGTCACCTGACAGCGTGGGTGGCCCGACGCAAGGGAGCCTGCAGGAGGGCAAACGAAGGAAATTGAGCTCAAGAGAGCGCCATTTTCTCGTCTCTCCTTCTCTTCTTTATTTTCATCGATTTCAGAGCTGTCAGGTGTCTCGATTTTTCACCCACCCACTATCCCTGTACATAGTTATCCAGCTCTACGTAGCTAGTGGCCGATTCAAGCTTCGGGAGCTCATTCTCACTCTTCTCGCTACCAAAGAAGGAAAGAGGAGGCTTCTGGCATGAGAAAGAGCTCTCAAGAGCTCCCAAGAGCTTTAAATTCAAGGCTGCTCCCGCCAAACGCTGCTTGATTCCATCTCTCCTTCGCACGTGACGAGCAGGTTAACATAAAAGCCTGAACCCAACCGTCCATTGACATTCCCGCAGTCATGATGCATGGCTTCTGAATCCTCCCCTATCCCTTCCGCCAGGACTTTTGGTTCAATGCACGCTCATGTCATCTTTGAAACATGCCTCAGCTTCCCCTGACGCAAATATCTCGCCATTATGCTGCATACAGAAGCTTGAAACTGGACCAAATCTGCACTCCTGTATTCTCCTCCTTGGTGTCGGTGTTGCCGAACACGGGTTTGTCGAAACAGGTGACTGTCACGCGCCCGGGTCTTGGTTATCATGCGAGGAGAACAGGAGGAGAACTACTAGCTAGAGATATGAGAGGCTTGGAGTACTTCTCCGTGAAAGAAACTAGATGCCAGACTCAAGGTGTAAAAGCGGCTGGCGCCATCAACGGTCGACCTCAGACATCAACCGTCCCCAAACAAGTCAGCCAGTCGCAGGGATATCGAGTCCCGGCATGCCCGTCCCGTAATAAAAAGCCGCTTGCTGACAACGACAAATCCGTGGCTGGCTGATACAAAATTGTAACGAACAGGCGAGCGGAACGGCAGAAACCGCTACACCGGGCTGGATGTCTATACCACTACTGAGAGCGTCCCGAATACGGATGCGTTTTCGAAAGCGGTGTTTTTGGCTGTCCTGCTGTAAAGGCTGGTTTTTGTGGCTCGCGGGTTAGGTTAGTAGGGTTTGGTTGGGTCGGGGGGATAGGAAAAAAAGGCCGCTGCTTCACGGGTTAGTGGGTTAGGGCTGTTGTTTGAGGATGCGGAGGGTATTTGTTGGTTAGGGTCAGGGGGTATTTGTTGGTTAGGGTCAGGGGTTAGCCGTGGTTAGGGGGTATGGTTAGGAGGTAGAATTAGGAGGTAGATTTAGGAGGTAGATTTAGGAAGTAGGGTTAGGAGGTAGGACTACGTCGTGAGGTTAGCAAGTAGCGGTATGATCAGGAGACAGGGCCAGCGCTTTTGTTCAACTTCAAGTTTTTTCGATAAATATCTTCGACGACGGGCGACGCCAACACGAACCCACCTCCTTTCCTCCATTTGTCTCACCACAACATATCCGCCGCTCTCAGGCCACGTCTACTACCCCCAAAGCATCTCCACTCTCCCGTGAATGCTCCGGGACTTATCTTCACAAGGGTGTTCTGCGGCAGATGTTTAAGCAACGTCACACTTTTAAAATCCCACCCCCCATATGCCGTGAAGTAACATTGGTCACGGATCTGCGGCTCGTTGCAAGAATTCAGCTTGCAAGTCTGATGACCTCGGAAAGAGCTCACTTCACGCAACTGAATTGAAAGACGTGTTGAAGACCTAGACACCAGTGTGTCATCCTCCTGTCTGAGACATTAGAATCTGAACTCAAAAGTTCCGAGAAATTGTACTGGGCTGCTGCAGCTGGCTGGACTTGCAACTACGTGCCAGCTTGCTGCTTCAGAGCTGAAGATATTGAAGTGGCCATCACATGAGAAGTAGAGATATTGGTGGCTGATTCAACGCTTTTGTGAATTGTTTCTTAGGAACTAGTCAAGTGAAGTGGTCTCTAGCCGCCTAGATCACTTATCATTCGTCGAAAGGAGTGACTCCGCAGTCCGCAGTAACTTCATCCGCACCTTCCGAGACCTCGCCAGTTGCAGATGGCAGCCAGGTCACATGAAAAACTCAATCAGAACCCGTATCGGTACCCCTTCTCGGCCATCTCAATGGCATTCTTGGTGCAAGTATCCAAGTCCTCCTCAGGCAAGCCCAGCTTGGCATTGTCAAGGCCTCGCTTCGACTCGTAGTCGCCCTCACCAGTGTTGAAGAACATGCGGCTGTAAATCATCTTGGTGAAAGCACCCAAATTGCCCTGCATGACCTGGCCCTGAGCATCCTTCCAGCGCTGCTCAGCTGACTCGTGGGTAATTTTCCAGTCAGCATCAGTAGTCTTTGTGACACGCTTGATGCTCTCAAACATGTCATACTGGCTGAGACGGAAGCTGGAGATGTATGCGGCTCCATTAGCAAAGTCGGTCAGCGTCGTCGACTTGTCGTTCTCATCCTGAGGAAGTTCCGGCAGGCTCAAAACGCTCGCAATAGCCTTGCCACACTGAGGCCAAGTGCTGACATTGATCTTTTGCTTCCCGTCATCAAACACGATAAATTCGCGTTTCTTGATGTCGAAGCCGAAATCATCGGGTCCAGCAGCAAGACTGTGCTCGTACCAGAAGTTGCACACGAGAAAGAAATAAGAGCTGACGCCGAGTTCCTTGATCATGGAAATGGCCATATCGCTAGCGGGCTTCAAGAAGCTGTCGGCGCTGAGTGAATCGGCAGTGTAATCGTGCTGCGTCCAGTTGGGTAGGACATAGGGAACACCGGCCTTGGCAGCTGCAGCAATCAACTTGCTGACTGTGTCGCGGGGTGCGGCGATGGACATGGTGATGATGAAGAATTGCTGTCCTCGGAGGGCCTCAACTAGCGACTCATCGTCGTAGTCGACTTTGGCGACCTTGACACCTTCGAGTACCTTGTTGGTGCTGTCTTTGCGGGTGATGGCTGTGATGCTGTGTTTGCCGGTCTTGAGCAGTTCCTGCACCATCCACTTTCCGATGGTTCCACTGGCCTGTCATGAAGTCAGCAATGGTCTTCTTCACTTCGGGGTGAACTGCACTTACACCAACGATGGCGACTTTCTCAATCTTGTTGGTGAAGCCCTCGGGCTGATCCTTGGCGTACTTGGGAGCCATGTTTGTTTGTGTAGAAGAAGTGATCTTCTGTTGCAAGGAATTGGAGAGGTTGATGTAGTAGTTGTAGGAGCAATGATGAACTTTGACTTAGAAAAAGACAGGGAGAAGTTGGGTTCTTGGCGAATTCTTATATCGACATCTGAGGGCGATTCAAAGATTGAAGGTGGTGACGTAGAGCAAGGGGGACAAAGTGACGAGAATCAGCAGATTGGTAGCAAGACTATTCATCGACAGCACCTTCGTTGTCAAGCACTTGCACTTGCTTCGCTGGGTTGGTACTTTCCACCGGACTTATCGCGTGACGGCTTTCGGCTTTAAGCCCCCTATCTCCTTTTCGGCCCTCGGCATTAGTGTTTACGGAAGCAGCTCATATGCAGCCCAATTGGGAGCATTATTGCCGTGAGGGGATATTAAACAGATAAAGTATCCATGTTTGATCCTGCAAAGAAAACGAGGACAAACGTCTCTTCAGCCCCCAATGGTGTCAAGGTGAACGGACCCCGAGCTGAAGAGCAGGATCAACCGTCCCCACTCTATTGCGCACACGCATATGCGGGTGATCTGCAGTGGCAGGGCTACATGTGCGACATATCGTGGACAGCGTCTTCCCCACAGTCCACCAATCGTCATTGCTTTTCGCCTTCCGAAAATCTGCAGGGCTGAGTGCAAGCAAGCGATCTGACAGGACAGGAGCACTTAAAGTCCGAGCCATGTAAATTCCGAGCCGTGCTACCCCACCCTCTCACGCAATGCTAACACTCTTCGGCATCGACCAAGCACATTTACTTGTGAGTGATTCGCTGCTTCAACGAATCGCCTCTTGCTCTCTCTGGTCGCCCCTGACCGCCCCTGACCGCCCCCGAGGCCCTAACTGCCGGCTTTTAATATCTGTAGGACTTACCACCCATAGAATTTCAACGAGATCATTGTTGAGCTGTGCAGAGCACCGCTAGTTCCTTGTCTAGATCTCTTTGAGGCTAAGCCCTTTGTAGCTTAGACCTTTGTCCCTAGCTAGCTATCCTAGTAACAATGGGGCAACTAGCTCTCCCTAGAATGGATATCGCTTCTGATATCCCTTCTCTCTCCTGCCTGCTCAATCATCCCCTTTGTTTGTTCTCCAGATGAAGCTATTCTCACCTTCAATGAGTCTTTCCCGTTTCGTCGTCTTGTGTCTTCTCAAAGCCATGTTTTTGGTAGACAGTAACTCGAACACCTCGAAATCT
Source organism: Cyclaneusma minus (assembly GCA_037179335.1). NCBI lineage: Eukaryota > Fungi > Ascomycota > Leotiomycetes > Marthamycetales > Marthamycetaceae > Cyclaneusma > Cyclaneusma minus. Next base: position 40,689 of record JAKZHN010000047.1, on the reverse strand, counting down.
ACTTTGAAAACAATAAGCTCATCTTGGTATGCTAGTTGTAAGATTATGCTAGAACTTCCTTGTTTGTAATTAGCAGACCTTCATCTTGCTTCCTCTGTTCGAGCCGCGTCTCTGACTGTTTCTTTCCGTCCCGTTGTCTCACTCCCCGTGAGGTTGTTTCCCAAAGGGCAGGATTCCCTGTGCTTTCTGAAGTCCAAGGTCGGGCCGAAGTACATAGCGGGATTGTGCAGATACCAGACGCGGTATATGGAAGACGCAATGCTAAACAGTTGAAATGCATGTCGAGCAAACGTGACAAGTACCATGCGGCTCAAGGTGAATATGAAACAACCTCACGTCAATTTTTATCGTATCTACCTAGGTTTCCCTAGCTAAACTGTAAGCTCAAATATGACCGGGAAGAATCAAAGTACGTGAAATCGCAGGCTTACCATACGTTCAAGGTGTAACAGAGGGAAGAGTCGCAAATAAGAACAGTCCGATGATCAAGGGATCTCGCGGCCTTTTTAATTGCGTCCAGTTGACATGAAACTCCCCGGCGCTTGTTGTATTCTACTCAATTGCTTCGAGCATCGGTTCCCGATTTTGGAGAAGGATCTGTCTTGACGGATTCGTAGACGACTTGAGTATTTCGTAGTAGACACGAAGCCTTAACAAATATCCTCAGCTAGTGGCTGCGGCGCAGAGATCCAGGGGTTAAAGGTCAAGATAAAGGAAAGCAAGCCGGCCATCCGGTGAAGAGAAAACGACAGTGAAAGACCGAAAGTGAAAGACTAAAAGCGAAAGACAACAACTCTCTATAGCCCACCCAATATGTCAAACCTTGTATCATCATTCCCTCTTGAGGAACTTAGCTGGAAGATTACCAAAAATGCCAGCATCGTGAGCCAGTACCTGAGCTCCAACTCACTCCCCCAACCCTCCTCCGAGGCCCGAGGACCCGGTACCAGCGTCCCTGCGGATGCACCTCAACACATCCGTCAAGCGCAGCAGCATCTCGTCTCTGCATCTCTCGAGCTAAGCCATCTCGCTCTCGGACCGTCGGAGTTCATCCCCAACCTTGCAGTCGGGGTAAGTGATACCTCCTACAGTTCCCTTCAAAGCTAGCGACTAACACTCGGTAGTTCCAATACGCTTCTTGCGTAGCCTGGCTGTGCGAGTTCAAAATTTTTCGTCTGGTGCCTTTGGAACAGCCCATCAGCTATGCAGACCTCGCCATCGCAGCCGGCGTGCCCGAAAAACGCCTCAAGAGCATCCTACGCACATCCATGACTAGCTGGCTCTTCCGCGAACACCCAGACGACAAACACGTCGTTCACTCCGCAACTTCCGCACTATTTGCCAGAGACGAAAACGTACACAACTATGCCAGCTATCTCTGCGCCAACGTGACGACAAAGATGGCTCCGCAAATGGCGGCGGCGCATAAACGCTGGGGTGCTGGGACGGTGGAGAAGAATGAGACGGCGTATAATGTTGCGTTCGATACTGATATGCCATTTTTTGAGCATATTAAGGTGTATGGGAATAGGATGGCTGAGTTTGCGGGGTATATGCGGGCGGTGAGGAGTAGCACTAGTCTTGACTCGAAACATTTGGTGGGAGGGTATGCGTGGGGAAGTGTTCCTGAGGGTGGTCTTGTCGTTGATGTAAGTGCTGGTCTTCTCTGTTTTTTTTTCAGACACCCCTCAAAAACCGCTTTGATTCCTTAGTTCCCCAGGATCCAGAAGTCCCAGCTAACATCTCCAAAAGATCGGCGGATCAACAGGCAGCGTCGCCATAACCCTAGCCGAAGCATTCCCCCACCTCAACTTCGTAGTCCAAGACCTCCCCGCCAACATCGAAAGCGGCCAAGCAGCAGCATTCTCCTCCGAGCCCACCGAAATCACCTCCCGCATCACCTTCCAAGCCCACGACTTCTTCCAACCCCAGCCAGTCCATGGCGCCGACGTCTATCTCTTCCGCATGATCCTCCACGACTGGAACGACAAGACCTCGATCCAGATTCTCAAAAATGTCGTGCCTGTCTTGACGAAGCCGGGAGCACGACTGCTGATTATGGATACGGTGCTGCCGAGGTCGGGAGACGTGCCGGTTTCTGTGGAGCGGATTGTGAGGGTCAGGGACTTGACGATGATGCAGAGTCTGAATGCTCATGAGAGGGATTTGGAGGATTGGAAGGCGCTGTTTGCGAATGCGGATGAGAGGCTGAGGTTGGTGAATGTTGTGCAGCCGTTTGGGAGTGAGATGTCGGTGTTGGAGGTAGCTTTGGATTCTGAGGATGCCGAGGACGCTGAGAATTCGATTGGTGTTGCGGTTTGACTGGGCGGGTGTGTGGCCCGGTGCGGTGTATAGCGCTAGATTTTCATGATCGTTATGTTGTCAGTTATCTTTTACTTACAAATTCATGTTCTTGCCAAGACCATGCTCCAAGAACGTGCAAATCTTTGAGACTTGAGAACTGCGAAATTCTGAAGTGGCGAGAAGGTGGGGGCTTCTACAACCAAGTAACATGTGTGCTTTCGAAGGAGTAATCCTTGTAAATGAACGCAGAGGGACCTGGCGGGAAGCTGGACCTGTTTGTGTACGTGGGTAAAAAAGGAAAGGGGCACCACAAGCAGGCGGAAAACTGAAAACAAAGACGCTAATCTTGAATGCCATTGAGCGTAAGCTAGAAATCAAAGCTTTGCAAAGCTAGAATAGGGCGCCAGCCCAATACAAGCCAAATTAGAAATAGAGCGCCAGCCCAATACAAGCATACAGGACCGTTATATTTTTAGGTCCGCTCAATGGCACGCGAGGCGCCGAAGGCCCTCAAAGCAAAATGCAAATCTTCGGCTAAGAACTTCGGCCCCATCACGTGCTTAGATCCACGTGACTTATAGTCCATGCCCTCTAGTATCCCCACGATATAACAATAACATGATGTTCAAACTTCGCTCTGTCGAAAATGCTAGCATCAGGTACAAGTTCACTACTTGTCGGCGGCTAGGTGGAAATGCGGACTTAGCGGGGTTTTAACTCCGGCGGCCCGGCCCGTTAGTTTGTGTAACCTGCAATGAGCACAGACCCTCGCGCTAGCTCGAAAGCCGAATGGCCGACAGCCAATAAGAACGGACCTTTGAACTGTTCCTATCATCCTAAACAGATCAGCACAGGTGTCGACAGATGTCACATGTGGGAAATCTTCCGGGCTGGCAAGATCTCAAATTCAACGAGATCTAGCGGAAGTTTAAATTCCGTGCAGCCACTATATCGATGCATTTTCAGTGCCTGGCTGCCTCGTTTGCTGTCGTGTAGCCACGGCACAATGAATGATCCTAAGAAACGAACTCTGTTCCGTGCCGTTCATCAACGGAGAGAATTGATCAACGGCACGTTCCATTGGTCAAGTGAATAACGTTGACGACTGGCACATGCCAGTTGTCAATGTTACAAAATAGGTAATTAGTGGCCCATTGTATTCCAATTCAGGCTTAGGCATTAATGCTTTTCCAATTCCAAATTTACTAGATAATTTAATTTCAATAATTACTAATTACAGCGCTTTATTAAAATCAATAAAATGGGTTAATCGAGCGCAAGCTTCGATTAAAGAATTCGCAGCGCAAAAACTGCAAAAAACTGGCTGCAAAAAGGGCGGAGCGGGGATTTGAACCCCGGAGCTGGCGCTAGCGCGGTGATGTTACTTCCTTTTTTTTTGATTTATTTTTTTCGCGCTAAAAAAATTTGATTTTGATCCCTCTGCCCGCTTAAACCACCCGGCCGCCTCCCCCCCCCCCCTCACGGACGAGATTATAACTAGCAGCTTGCCTCCGCTACTCAGCTCGTTCCACTCGCTTCCTTACGCTGCGGCTGCGCTGCTAATAATTTGCATTTTCAATTACAATTTTACTACGGCTATATATATTTGCAATTTATATATTTAAAATTCTTCCAAACTGCTGCAAAGCCAGAAAAAGGCGGGGTGGGGGGGCAAGGCGGACCCCAGGCCCAAGCTAGGGGGCGGGGTTTTAGCAAGGGATAAAATCACCACATTAATTACCTCAAGGGCTTACTGAGCAATCAATTTCATGTAATTTAATGTCTAAAACTTCTATGGTCTATTCCCATTAATCAATAGCACATGCCGTTGACTAACAATTTGAGATTGGCGAATTGCAGCTACCGTTGATCAACGGTAGTGTTGGCCAACGGCACGGAACAACTCATCAAGATGTTCCTTTCGAGAACCTATTCCCATATTTCGAAGGGATGAACAACTGGCGAAGCTTACTTACTTCACCCGATCCCAAGGAGTTCGGAAATCGCCTTTTGTCCACCTTCTCATCGCCGCTGAACCCGTCCCAGTATTGCGTCAAGCAGTTTAATGCCGCAGGTTCACGAGTGTCATACCACCGGTCATCCGTCGGGTTGCATTCTTAAAACCTATTCACTACGTTACAAAATTCTCTGGAGATTGTTGGGAAGCTCCTCGGCCACCGCCGAGATATTTACAGTCTTCCCGCCGCCCGGAGTTACACGACTTAAGCCCGCTACCGGATATCTTCACCTGCACCCTTCAAGTACAGCGGTCAACATTTTACATGTTAATGCTAGTCTGTTGTGATGTATATCGTCTTCGTGTAAGTGGTTTTCATGGCTGAGCTAGAAACAAGCTACGCCCTATTTGATTTCTCGTGTTTACCAACGCGAATACCAATACTCGAGATTCTTGTACCTAGGGTATAACTCGGGACCCGATATCCCGCAAAGGGATCGTAGCGCGCGGTTCGGAGCTTGCATTCATTGGCATCGAGGGGAAGACACGAGAACTAGCCGCTACAGTGGGGCGTGGAGGGGCTGAATACGAAACAGCCACCACGTTGACATGAACTGCATCCGAACTTTCCTCACTCTTTGGTATGTACAATTCAACGTCATTGCGGATTTTGTCCTCACTGAGAGGGGCACAGTCAACATACTTAATGCGACACAGAAGATTGAACATGCATGAGACAACTTAGGTTTCACGCAGATCAGACTTCACTATCAAACTTCCCCGCACGTCAACAACATCTCCCACAAAGATGGATGAAATCATCTCTTTGTATCAAAGCCACAGAGCCATAAGCCTTTCAGTGGCTTTCATTGTCACAGCAATCGCTCTATCATGGCTACGTCGCGACCGCAGACTCGACTCCATACCATGTCCTCAAGGATATCCAATAATCGGCCTCGGCTACCAACTCCCACCAAAAGCACCTGCTCTCTTTCGAAAGTGGGGAAACGAATATGGCGAACTCTTCAAACTTCGCGTCGGCTGGTACAACTGGGTAGTGATCAACAGCCCAGAAGCCGTGAAGCAGATCCTCGAGAAGCAATCCATTACTACGTCTTCCAAGGCGCCGTCACCGATGGGTCACGACATCGTCACGGGTGGTCTGAGAATGCTCACCATGCGCTATGGACCTCAATGGCGCACGTTTCGAGCGATGATGCGTGGAATGTCGACTGTACCCATGGTGGCCACTTTCATGCCAAGTCAGGAGTTTGAGACGAAGCAGCTGCTTTTCGACTTAGCCACCGACAACAAAGATCAGCGCATGTTCTATCAGCACATGCGTCGTTTCGTTTTCAGCATCGTCTTGACAAACACCTTTGGCACCCGCGTCAATGTCCCAAATCATCCCGACGTACAAAATGCAATCAAAAGTCAGGGAATCCTCAGAGCAACCTCGAGACCCGGCGCTTTTCTCGTCGACGAGATCCCACCTTTGGCTAAGCTCCCCAAATGGCTTCAGCCCGGTCTGAAAAGAGCGCAAGAAGCCAAGAAGGTCGTTTTCGGCGTCAAGATGGATCTCTGGCATCGATTCGAGAAGCAAATCGCAGCGGGCAAAGCTTCACATTCTTTCGCACGCGAGATCTATGAGAAGAGAGATTACTGGTATTCTCAGGGTCTGACAGACGAGGATTTGGCTTGGGTAGCTGGTGGATTCGTCGAGGCAGGTTTTGAGTCCACGTCAGCGACACTGAATGGCTTGGTTCTTTACCTTGCTGAGAATGGACGAGTGCAAGATGTAGCCCAGGAAGAGCTCATGCGTGTTGTTGGACAGAATCGCCTGCCCAACTTTGAGGACATGCCAAATCTGCCCTACATTCGCGCCTGTGTCAAAGAGATACTTCGGATCAACCCCTTTTTCGCTCCCGGCATCCGCCACTACGCCGACGAAGACATCATGTACAAGGACTACGTGATACCCAAAGGCACGGTCCTGGTCGCCAACACAGCTTTCCTGCACTACGATCCCTCACGTTTCGAAGATCCCTACGAATTCAAACCCGAACGCTATCTCAACCATCCTCTCTACAGCTCCGAATACATGACCATGGGCGACCCCTACAAGCGCGACCACTTCGCCTTCAGCACAGGGCGAAGAACATGTCCCGGAGCACGTCTGGCCGAAAACTCGCTCAACATTGCGCTTGCTAGCATCTTGTGGGCCTTTGAGATTCGACCGCCTCTTGTGAATGGAGTGGAGGCGAAGATGGATCTTAGTGATGATGCTTTTACTGATGGTGGACCGACTTTGCCTAAGCCTTTTGCGGCGAGATTTGTGCCGAGGGGTGAGGGGAGGTTGAAGGTGGTGAAGGAGCAGTGGGATGTTGCGAAGAGGGAGGGGTATGAGTTGAGGGGTGCGCCGGTTGATCTTGATGGTATGGTTGGATTGTGATGGGCTGAGCTTTCTGGTGTTTGTTAAGTGATGAGATTCAAGTGATGGAACACTCGCTTTAGGCATTATAGCTTGATTTGTTGGTCTAGACAGGAGCGTGTTTAGCTTGGGCATTCTAGGAGAAATAAATTTTCTTACAAAGTGACGCAGAACATCCGTGAAGCCGATGTCTGGGAACACAAAGGCTCCGCCCTTGAAGATGTAGTGATTTGAGGGTCTTGCTGTGCATTTGCAGTGTAGTGGATTCGCACTTCTCTCATCAAAGGCATTCCTGTTCTTTACGAGACATCATCTGTCATCCTGGAAATTTTTGGTATTTTGCAGATTTCTGTGGGACTCTCGAACTTTCATTCCAGATTGCTAGTTCGAAAAATCTGGTACGTAAATAATGAATCGGGTACCACATACAAGTCAGGTGCGTAATTCAGCGGATGTGTGCGCGATTTAACACATGTCTTCGCTCTCCAGTCTGTCTTGCGGATGATTTGAGGGCGCCGGGTTTGTTGTAGGCTGATGACCGCCCGTTCCAGCAAGCCGTGGGGGCGGCGGATCAGTGTGACCGTTTAGCAGCTGGCCACTGTTCCGGTGGTGACAAAGGAGGGAGAAGAGAAGGAAAGCAAAACAAAAGCAAAAGAGTTTGATTCGAGCCCAGCGGGGAAGTCACTGGTTCCTTGACCTTACAGGAAAGCCACACATCCAACAGTCTCTTAAAAGACTACCTATTACTAAGTTCCCACCAGGCCAGACAGCCATTCGGTTGGTTTGATGAGTATTTATGTCAATACTTGCTATATATTAGAGTTGTGGAATTCCCCGATACTGCAGAGTAAATCTGTCATCCGAATCAGCATAACTACTTCGAACCTCTGTGGAAGTGAGGCCGCGCTTTTCCTAGGATGTCTACTTTGAAACTGGGCATCACCTATCAGACCGATCATTGGCAGCCGCTTCATGCAAGTGAGTTTGAGAACTTGGAGTGTTATTAGTATTCGATGTAGGATGTGAAGATAGGGAGTTTACTACTTGACTTAGCTTACATCGATGAAGCCGTCTATTTCTAATATCTATAATGCTACAGCAGCTCGATCAGACGAGCACTGCCCGTGATAGTTTCAACATGAGCAACAGGATCCAAACGACCATTGGCCGAACATCAGTTCTTCCTGCTGATCAATAAAACCAAAAAGCCCGTTCCAATGTGCAGAAAGCAGCCAGTCCAAACTTCCTCCCAGTCATTCCCAAGAACTAAGTATTGAGCTCCCGCAACTTAGCCCTCATCATATTCGCTATCCTCTCATGCTCCCCCGTAAGCCACGAGTCCAGACTTTGATACAAGCTCTCAACAGTGCCATGTTCCGAATTATCAGACAGAGACTGGCCATCGGAGTCGTGCGAATTGACAAACTGATCAATCAGACTCCCCGTTCGTCTCATTTCGCCGAGTAGCAACTGTATCTTCAGGGCGGTCTGTACTCGCTGGTCGTCGACATCGAAAGTGCCGATTGCCATTTTGGAAGATGCGGAGAGAGGTGGCGTGTCGGTACCGCTGGTACTGAATGTGCTAGGTGTTGTGCTGGACCATGTCGAGGATGCTGGTGTAAATGCGAAGTCGGGGACGTTGACTGGTGACACATGGTGTGATGTTGTGTCTAGCGTTGTAGATGCCGGACTCCATGATGCACCCTGCGCACAAGCGGCTAATTGTTGGTAACAAGTGAGGATCTTGGTGAGACAGGATGCGTATAGCATTGCCATATTCGTGGAATGAGCACAAGGACAGTTCAAGAGGCTGCTGAGGCGTTCGCTAGCCTCTCTGTTCAGACGAAGCACTTGGTCAAGTGGCATGTCGTTGAAGACGGAGTTTGTTGCTGACGATGAAGAGATTGGCATATTCTTGCTGATGCTGGACCAAGATAAGTTTCCTAAGATCTCGTAGGCCTGCCGAGCACAATCATGGTCTGCGATACCTAAAGCTTCGTAATGTAGCCTAAGCGGAGCCGTTGGCGAGTAATTTGAGAAGTCGGGAGATTCGGGGGTGGAGAAGGACCCGAATGGTTGATGGTCGTTTGCGAGATCTGATAGAGGCCAGTCCCCGAAATCTAGAGAACCGTATGGAAGCACAGATGGCCCGGGCTGAACAAGGCTTGTGTTGTCGTCCATCACTGTATCCCAAACTGCAGACATGTCGTTGGAGTTCGAGAAGGGAATGGCATCGACACTGGTGCTACTTTCGCGCCTTTCTCCGTCTCTGGACATGGCACCGGGTTGCCCGTTAGGGGAAGATGGTGCCTTTGTTGGTGTCATCGTTGGTGTTGCCGATGCTGTTGATGTTGTTGTCGAGTTCGAACGAAGCCTGTCTCGAGGCGGCTTCCCCATCTTCCTCGACAATCCATAAACACAGGGTATCCCGTAAGAAACACAACGCTTGCACTCCGGCTGCTCCCGATCACATTTCAACTTGCTAGCACCGCATGCATCACAGCTGGATCGTAGCTTCGGCTGTCTAGGAGCTTTCGGCCGAGTACTGGACATGGCTTAGAGAAACAATCACTATCGTAAGTCGGAAATATCGAGTCGCCAGGTTTAGGGAAGGGGGCTGAAGGGTTTTTGTTGCACTTGAGGAGTAGTACAAGTGATCAAGTACAAGTGATTAGACCGGACGAGTGAACTCAGTGGAAAAATACGTGGTGAGCTTTGACTTGAAAATCAGTTTCTCACGGTGGGGATGAGAATACCTTCGTGAATGGCTGATGCAGATATAGCCTTCCATCCGTCCATAACATAACAGCACCACGGTATACGCAATCCCTTTGCCGTGCCGCTTCACGTTTGATCCATATCCTTGGTGAGAATAAAGATGCGTGCTTACTGGCATATACTACGACACAGCCTTCACGAGTCATCTTCCCGTAAACACGTTTCTGGGGTTCTCGTGTATAAGCTCAGCCGTAACTCCACGTCTACACTGCACCGCTGTGGCGTTCTTCTGGAAGGATCTTTTTCCACTGCCAGTACTAGCATTATCGTTTCCGCAGCCATACAAATGCATAGCACATGCCGCGCTCGTATATTTATCGTGTTTTATTAATTCAGGGCTGAGTGCCATTGCCTTGAATCCACGAGAACGTGGTTGCGTGGTTCCCAGGAAGCCTGACGATCCCCCAGACCCACATCTGACAATTCCCTAGCCACTCGGTGAGATCCTTCAAAGACAACATGCGCCTACCAAACGGTATGATGGAGTTTCAATTGGCCGTATATGCATCCTTGACCGCTCCACCGTACATCTGAGTATGTAGGCGAAGATCCCCACTTATGAACTTCAGGGTCCTTGTGAAGATCTCAACCTGATGCCCTGTCGGAGATTTTAGCGCCACCGTTTTAACGAGAACCATCCTTTCCGTCTTTGACAGGATTCCAACGGGATGGAGTGAGGTATGACCCATGCCGCGATTGCTAAGAAGAACACGCAAGTATGAGGCTGAATTCCAAATCCCGCCCTCCATCCCACTGCCAGCTCTCTCCAGACTTCCGTTCCAAAGCCACCCGCACTTCCCGCAAGCCGGCGAGCAAGGCAACTATAGCCTCGTTTCCAGAGCACTGGAATTGCTAAAACGCTTTGACATTACTCTTAAACAGAGGCCCTTCATCTTTCATCGATGTTGGTAGATGGTCTCAGCGAAATCTGCTGCGACTGGTAGAGGTCCTTATATTTGAAAGACAGTCTCAAAAGATCCAAATCTGGTACAGGAATACTCTATCACTTCTCAAGAATCATAGCACAGATCCCGGCGCTAGTAACGAGTTCACGATCTGCCAATCATACGATATGGTGTGTATACATCAGCAAAGTCTATTCCGTGTATCCAGGCACAGACTTCTGATACAGGCATTCTATGCGGCCAGGCCACTGAATTGGACCGATTGGACCGATCTCCGCTCTTTCAGCTGTGCGGGGCCAGCCTTACCGGTGAGACCGAAGTCGTCAAATCTGACCCGATGGGGCGGGCGGTAACCCGATTGGACCACCGACACGAGGACCTGTAACCTGAAACAAAATTCTTTGCATATTCAGGTGTGTGCCAAGAAGCAGGGATGCCATGACGCGATCGCCCGTTTTCGTGATGTAACGGAAGCGTTGAATCCCGCTTTATGTGGTATTTGTACCACCCGTCCCGCTGGAGCTCAGCTTAACACCGTCGGCGTGGGATAGATGAGCGAATACCGAAGACCGAAGTGTGGGTAGCACGGTAGTGATGTGGTGCAGCAGATAATCATCCGAACCGCCGAGTGCCGTGTTTGAAGTATCTGGATGGCTTTTAGATTTCGAAAGCCATTCTCGTAGAGCTTGGGCGATTAGCAACTGGGGATCGAGCGGAGGAATACTAGGCTCTGGAACGAGTCACTGCAAAGGTATCGTCGAAAGCCCTGTCATCTTGAATTGTGGCCCTCCTAATTGATCACAATAGTGATTAGTACTTAAGTAGTCTATATTCAATGGTGAGTAAGTCTTTTCATTACCGGGGGAACTAAGCTATAAGAAGCTGCCGAAGACCGCTAAAAAGCCACAAGAAGCGTGGTTGGTATGGAGAGAGTGTAAGAATGCAGCCCTGGAGGCATGATATGATGATGGAGGGTACGCATATATTCAATAGTCGAATTTGACTTTCGTCCTTCGGGACCTGTCCGTGTGGTTACCAGCCTTATCCTTACAGAGAGAAAGACAAGGACTAGCGGTCTCTACTGCAGGTAGCCCGCACACAGCAAGGTCGAAATTTTGGAAATCTGATAGTAGGATGATCACACATGCAAGTCAGCACGGTGTTTGAAAGTGCGATTGAAGGTTGTTTGTTTACCATCTGCAGCTCCACCAAGACCACACACCAAAAAAAAAAAAAAAAAAGAAAAGAAAAAAAAAAGAAAAAAAAAAGAAAAGCAGCAAGCAAGAAAAATTGCAAAAGATAGATGAACGGGGTTTTTTCCTTTAGATCCATCTGGGGCTCGAACCCAGAACCTCTTGATGTCTGATTTGTTAATCGTAGTCAAGCACTCTACCATTGAGCCAATGGACCCCTGTTTGTTGATGTTATTGGGTTGACGTTTTGGCTTGAAAACAGCCTTCGGTGGGATCATCCGCTCACAGGAACGTTCCCATAAGGTCCTGGGATCGAACCCCAGTCTGGTCAGCCTTTTCAAAGGTTTTTTCTTTTCTTTTCTTTGCTTGTGAGGACTGGGTGAATGGTGGATTGAAGGATGGCCGAAGAATGGAGAGAGAGAGGCTGGCGGGTGGAAGATGATGAAGATAGGCGAAGAAGTGAGTAAGGTATAGGGACACAGACCATGTTTCTCAAAGAGAGTTCAGCGAATACATGTATACACCAAGCTCGAAGAAACCATGCCGGACAATCTGCAGGCTTTGGTGACAAGCAACACCCACTACTGCTCCATCCACTAACAATCCTCAAAGCTGCTTCACTGCATGATCCCCATCATACAACCCCTCAATCTCAGCCGCAAACTCCCATCTCAGTAAGCTTCCTAACAATCGTCCCTTTCCCAGCCCGTACAAACGGCCTGTCCGCAACTAGAATCTTCTCGCGGTCCACACGCGCATATTCCGACAACAACGCATTCGCTTCCTCAACGCGCGGCCCGATTGTAGAAACAACGGATGCTTTTTCTTCTTCCGTAAGATTGGGCTTCGGCTCTACCAGCAAACTTGGACGAGTTCGGCCTCTGCCGATCACAAGAGCATCCGCGAGAAGGGGATGGTCTTGGACCATGAGCTCTGTAGAAACTGGATTGAACTTGGCGCCGATCGACAGCAAGATGATGTCGTCACGGCGGCCAAAGTAGCGCCACAGGTTTGGTTTCGTAGGATGTGGCATGAACAGATCCTTTGTTTTCCACACAAGTCGTCCCAGGCATGGTATGTATCAACGCAGACAATTTTTCCGTACTTGCATCAGCAAAGAGCACCATTTCATAAGCAACCTCCTCGTCTTCCTATGCCTGCATTTCGAATTTGAAGGCGGGATTCCATTCCATGTAGGCCCAGTCCTCCTTGGAAGGGAGCAGTTGCGGGACGTTGGAAGCTTCCGTGGAGCCATAAAGGGAACAGAGTTCCGTCACTTCTAACAAGGTCTTTCCTGCTGTTGGGGAGAACGGCGCACCGGTGTAGGCCAAGAAGTCTAGACCTTTAAAGAAATTGATTCCGTTGGGCTCGTGAAGCAACTGTTCTGCTATAGCTGGGGGAATCCACATCGCTCGCAATGTTTGGTGCGACATGATCTCCTTGAGAAGAGACCCGCTAGGCGGCATAGTTGGTGGACCGAGCACCGGGGCTGCGTTTGCGAATGTCGGGATGCCTGTTGGCGGGTTAGAAATGGTGTAGACGGAGACTGGGCAGAACAATTACTCACCGACGTTGGAGATAAATCCAGAGGAGTGAGAAATAGGGAATGGATGGTAGAACCTTCCACCACCTGGAAAGTCCCAGACACCAAAGTCTCGTTTTTTGCGGCCAGGGGTACGGGAAGATTGCAATCGTTGTCCAAGACAGCAAAGGCACCATGGGTCCCGTGATTAGCTTCGGAAAGCCCGTAGAGCCTGATGAATGCAACACGGCAATGTGGTCGTTTTTGGAGGCTTGAAAAGACCGTTGCTCATATGAGAAAGAGTCAGGTTATTTCTCAAACTTGGAAGGTATCACATCGCCTCGAAGTAATCCTTGGAAAGTTGGTACGATGAGATACCGGAGCCCCGGTCTCACACGATCTATTTCTCGGATCAAAGGGGCAGTTTCTGCTACAAAAATGATCTTGGAGCAGTCCGTCTTGTTAATCAGAGATGCATTGGTAGTTGGTGGATTCCGTGCAGATGGAAAGAAGACCTGTTGTTTCCCAGTTATGCTGAAGTTGGCAATCTGCGTGAAGTACTACCTTGTATCCACACTTCACAGCACCGAAGAAGATAGCTGCGCCCATCAGATCGGGTATGCCAATGTAGCACAAAGTCTCAAACGGTTGACTCCGGCCGATGGTATCGTGGATCCAGTTTGCGACCATATTTGAGCAGCGTGCCGTGTCGCTAAACGTAACATAGCGGAAGCCATCTGACAAGTCTGTCGAGTGTGGGATGGCAGCATAGAGCCTTTCGGGTGAGGTCTGAGCAATGAGGTCGAGCGTCTGGTGGAGAAGCCGCTCGCCAAAGGCTGGTGGGTCCTTGGGGACAGGTTGGCCCGAAGTCATGTTGTCGAGTCTTTTCCTATGGGATTTGGATCTTCTCTCCGAAAACATTTGGACATTCTGATCGCAGGTAAATAAGACCAGAGGATTGAGAGCAATGGCCGAGGCTACTCATCACTGATTACGGAACATGTTGTTAGTTGTTCGTGTCAATATCAGGGCTACCAATAGCAACAGAGGCCGTTGGCAGGTTGGTAGCGGAGTCATTGGTTGACTTTTATAACGAGCGATCACCTGTAAAGTGGACACATATTCGAGTACATGTACGCCTTTCGCCAACGTATCAACCGTCTCGAATACCCTGGGAAATCAGAAAGACATTAGACAGCGGGATGGGGAAATCACGCATACATGCAACCTTTTGCAGAGAATCTCGCTGGAAGGAGTATGCACAATGCGCTCGACACGCAGAAGATTTCTCGGTCGACGGGGATTTGGATTCGAGAGGATTTGAAGCATGCTTGTATTGAAATCAATATCATTTCTGTCTGATTGGTGCTTCGTCGATTCGCAGCTGTTCCGTCGGAAGATGCCATCGACTGCAAGGGGCTAGCGGAAAAATTGAAGTTTCCACGCTTACAAAAAGTGGTTATGTATCGACGCCACTAGGCAATCGTCTGTGATTTTGGAAAATGCAGGAGTTTCCGCTTTGAACACCACTAGAGGCTTTGCTTGTAGCAAAAGGGTAATTGAAGGACAGCGGTTCTGGTGATAAAGCACGAAGAAGATAAATGCACAATTCGAACACAGACCGAGAAAGGAGAAGAGCGTGTCAGAGGCACGGTGCACTCGCCTACAAATATGTCGGTATTGAGAATTCTTCATCTGCTCAGCCGGCATTGATGTACTGTCGTCTATTCGAGTGTCAGTGTATGTCTGCAGCGAGCTCATCGTGATAGATGACGGAAGGTGAATGCAAGAACATATGTGTCCTTTTTTTTTTCAGAAGCAGTTATGTTGTTCTCCGCATGGTAATTGCTAGGAGAGATTCCCAACTGTGTAGTGTTCATCATGAAAAGCAGGGAAAGACGAGGAAGGAAGGCCTACCTTCAGTATCATCGGGAACCTGCATTCAGAAACACGTCCGCACACTGCGGATGGAGTTGTTAATGGCCTCATGCAAGCGAGCACAGCAGTCCAAAGCCGTATCGCCGGTCTTCCTCGTCGAAGGCCATGTCGCATTCTTCATCGAGCCCGCATCTGATACTCGCCCGAACGCGCTGCAATATTTCTCCCGGCATGCTTCTTCTGCCTACATCTACACAGGCACTCGCCCGCTCGCAGCTGACCTTCGTAGAAAGCTGCTAGACCGGCATGCGCCAATTCAAACCAAGCCGCAGCTATATTCTCGTGGCGGCCGAATCTCACTCATCTCGGAAGTTGGCAGGTCGTCGAATGCCAACAGGCAGAAGGAAGCAAGGTCGATGTCTTCGTCATTCCAATCGCACTCAGCGCTCGTGAGGGTTGCAAGGTTATGCGCCGAGGCCCTGAGCTGTGTATCGCATGGAAGGCCGACAATTCGGTCGAATTGGCTGGATGAAGGCGCGCGGCGTGGACAAGAAGGATGGACTCTTCGAAGGTGTCGGGCGCTCGAGCGGAAAGCTCTGTGGAAGATCTGCAGAGACTTAAAGCCTTCAGACAGGGAGGCATCAGTCATCAATCCTCGTGGTCGTGGCGGAGACGGAGTGGTGGAAGATGTGGTGTTCGTGACGAAGGTTCACAGATGAGAAGCAAAAAGACTGTCGGACTGTCTCGGGGCCGGAGTCCGTGGACCGAGGTTCGGTATCGGAGCACCAAGAGCCCGTAGCGTCCGCTTGGTCATTTCGCTCCTCCACGTCCCAACATCTCCATTCCTCACGACCTCTGCCCTTCGCACTCCTGCATACAGATCAGCTTCTGATACAGGTAAACTGCCCTCGTGGATGTAATTTCCGCTCTCTCCTCTGTTTCCTTTCATTCTCCTCATTTCCGCTGCCTCTAGGCACTACCAGAGTTCAGCTTACCATTTCCTCTTTCTCCTACTTCCTCTCCACACCCAAGACTCTGCAGGCCACGCAACATGTCTTCCTCCCGTCCTTTCTCTCTCAACAAAAGTCTCTTCAATCCCGTCCTCTACTCTCGCATCCGCACCCTCTGGTTTGGCGACTTCGCACCACCACACTCGATCACAGCCCCCAGCGAGCAAGACTTCAAACGCTGGTTCGCCCTGGGAGCCACGAACGAGCAGAAACTGGCCTTTGACAACGAATGCCGCAATCTATCACTCCCCGCCCTTGAATCCCTTTCGCCATCAGAGTATAAACTCCCAACATTCACCACCGTCGAAGCCGACCGAACCAACTATCCCTCAATAGCAGCTCCCTTCATCCCAGAAATCTCAGCCCCTGGCCAGCACAACGATAATGCTCTGAATGCGCTAAGCATCATCCTACTCCTCGATCAACTCACCAGGAACATCTTCCGCAAAGACCAATTCCTCATCTACGCACACTACGATCGCATCTCTCGCGCCATCCTATCAGAAATCCTAGCAAGGAAGCTCGATCAAAACCCGACACTCCTCGGCAAGCCAGTCTTCAGAAACTGGTTTTTCATGCCATGTATCCATTCCGAGTCCTTGAACGACCACGAAAGAGTGGAGAAGCTGCTGAAGGACGAGATCAAGGAGATGGAACTTTCGAAAGATCAGCCCGCTGTGGATTACCTGAACCGGCAGCTTGGCGCTGAAATAACGCATGCTGATATTATTAGAAAGTTTGGGAGGTATCCGCATAGGAATCGCGCACTGGGAAGGGAGACGACGGAAGAGGAGCAGAAATGGCTGGATGAGGGAGGGGATACTTTTGGGACCTAGGAGTGATGATGGGTACATTGATTTGGGGAGCTGGAAATAGGCGAGAGAAGGCGCATTTGGCATTCGCAGATTGCGCATATATGCTGGATTTCCTGCATGGGCTGCGACCGTGCCAGTCTCTTGGCTGTGGCTGTCTCCTTTTCAGCTTACTTCAGGAGAAGACAAGACTTGACGGATCGAAAATGCCGAGATGGCCATAGAAGGCCACTTGACGAGATGATGTTCGTCCAACCATCCCCGCTACCTTTGCCTCACGATGGTCAGGGGAACGCCAGGTCGCCAACATCTTTACCTTCCTCATCACCGAAGCTGAGCCTGGAAGTTCATGACTCACTTGAGTTTGACACTTCCCGATCTCGTGTTACCTACTGTCATTTCTGTCGCATTGGTTTGATTCGAATACCGTGGATTTCCCTGATTGAGCTTCTCTGGATTCCCCCCGTTACTTGGATTTCTACCCAGTGCTTGCATTTCTCCCCATTGCTTGGATTTCTGCTGATCACTTGAATCTCTCTCGGCTGCTTTGATATTCCCTGCTTATTTCGATATTTTGGATTCTTGATCGTTTCAGCGGGCCAGGAACTTCTTGCGACAGAAGCCTGCGACAAGCTACCTTTGATCCAACGCTACCGCCGAACTGCCAAGCTCTTTTGCCGTTGGTGGTTGATGCCAACAAGAGGTAGGACAATACCCATGAACTATCATGCTTTCATTGCTATTAAAAATGGAAATACACTGGAACATAAATGCATCGCATCGCATGCCTCAACCTCTCGTGACTGAAGGTGGTCCTACCTGTTGTTTCGGTCTCCGCGACGGTGATAATGTGTGGTGCGATGAATGGAATCCTATTTTCATGAGCTTGCTTTGTGAAAGTCTTTGATCGGTGTGCTCATTCTCCGTGGTGTCGACGTCGATGGCCGGGTTTTGTTCTTTGTACTTGGCTCCTCGAGCCTGAGTGAACCCCCATCTTTGTTCATCCAGAACTGTCCCGTGATTTATATGTCGAGTCTCCACAAACAATTCATGTTTCTTCTTCACCACTCTGGAAACCAGCCTGCTGCCATATTGCAAACATGTGGCACACATTAGCTTGCGGCTTCGTCGCCGTCTCTTTCCTCGGACTCTCGCAAGCCCAGAGGTCTGACGGACAATACTGGCCATGTAACCCCATCAAAAACGGTAAGTTCTTTGACAAACACCAAAAACACAGCTTGGGCATTGCTGACATCTCATAGCGACTGGCGCCTGTACTCCCAGCAACGGACTCCCACAAAGCACTTACGAGCTTGATTTCTCAACTCAGACGGACGTGCCTGAAAACTGGACTATCGCAAACTACGAGACTGTGACATACGGCGCGGATGGTGCCGAGTTTACATTCAACAAGCGAGGAGATGCTCCTCAGCTATGGACCGACTTTTACATGTTCTTCGGACGCGTTGATGTTCTTGTGAAAGCTGCTCCGGGAATTGCTATCATCTCGAGTGTCGGTAAGTCACATCTGAACCCATTAGACTTGAATTGAGTAGAAATGCTGACTTGTCTGTTCTCCAGTCCTCATGTCCGATGACTTTGATGAACTCGATTGGGAATGGTCTGGCAACAACTACAACATGAAGGGTACTGGAAACGTCGAGAACAACTACTTCGGCAAGGGCATCACCGGTAATTATGACCGTGGCATGTACATTGCAGTTACGGAGCCGCAGACTACCTGGCACACATACACGATCGATTGGACGCCAACACAAGTTCAATGGTTGATTGACGGCAAAGTCGTTCGCACACTGCTCGCTGCCAACGCCGACACAACAACTCATCAATTCCCACAGACACCTGCGAAGATCCAGATCGGACTCTGGGATGGAGGAGATCCAGATGAGGTCGGTGGAACGCTCGAATGGGCTGGTGGCTATACTGATCTTAATGGAGGTCCATACACCATGTATGTCAAGTCGATCAAGATCCAAAACACGTACCCGGCATACGCCTACAACTACACGGATCAATCCGGTAAATGGCAGTCTATCAACGCGATCCAGGACCCCGACTGGGAGAATGAGCTTTCAGGATCTGCCAAATCTCAGGCCAGCGCTGCGAAAACTGCCAGCCAGACTGTTTTGAAAGCGACAGGTGGAACCGGCACAGTGACAACCTCTGTCACATCCACAGCAACAGCAGCCGGCGACTCAGCATCCGCTTCTTCCTACGCATCATCCGTATTTTCCAAGACTACTTCCAACGTCAAAGCCGTCACATCTGCGAAATCTTCGTCAACTTCCTCATCAGCAATCCCCATGCCCATCGGCGCCTCCGCCGCCTTCCTCTGCCCCTCCTACGACAACAAGAACGTCACCACCCCCGCCGGCGCCGTGTATGCTGTCGGCTGCAACGACGACTACCCCGGCTGGGATTTCGGCCACATCACGGGCATCACCTCTCTTAGCGCCTGCATCGAGCTCTGCGATGCCAAAAACCCAAAGAGTTGGTCGACTTGGCAAGCGTCGACGAGTGGGACGTGCGATGGAGTGTCGTTTTTGCCGAATTCGCGGGAGTGCTATTTGAAGAATTGGAAGGGCTTGCCGAGGGTGTTGCTGCCGGCGGGGAAGACGTATTATCCGGTTAATTCGGCGTTGAATTTGCATGGGAATTTTGTTAAGTATCCGGGGTTTAAGTTTAACTAGATGGATGTAAGTGGATGTTTGTGGAAAGGAGCTTGGGGAGATGTTGTATATATAGGAATTGGGAAATCGGAGAGACTATTACTGTGTTCAGAATCCTGATATTGGATGTATGCACAAAACGTATCGAGTGACTTGGAGACAGTTTGAAACTGCTGGCTGTTGTGAATGTCGATGTTCTAGTTTCCTTAGACAAAGAGACAGCAGAGAGTATCGCGACTCCATTATCGAGTGAGGGCTGATAGCTGATATGGCATCTGTGAATTGCGATTTAAATCATCCGAGTCTCGAAGCTCTCCAATTTTTGTGGTCATCCAAATGAGTTATGTCTCTCTCCTTCACCCGCTCCTTAACCCCGATGTCGTCCAATGTCCAATATCCAATGTCTGATGTCTGAGAGAGAGTTATAGATGCAAATAGCAGCAGAGCCTGCAAGGGCGCTTTAGCGCAGCGGTAACAGAGGTGGCGTTGATCGCAACCCCTCTTTTGTAAACTTTCTCTTGAACCTTCTTCCACGCTAGCGTTGGGTTCGATTCTTGTCGTGGCGGTGTGGGTGAAATACGCTCGCATCTCATCTGAACACAACGAGGGGCTATGTTCGCAAAGGACTTTGGCCTGTCCTCGCTGGCGCCATGGTCTTTCTCTTGTTATGCGCCTGGCGTCCGCATACCAACAATCCAAGGATGACTTGGCCAGGTCTAACAACAACCTGAACCAATTCATTCATGCAATCAGACTCGCCAGCTCTAGGATCAGTCAGGTTGAGGATGTCGTTCTTCCCCTTGAAATCACCGGCCTCTTGGATATTTTTAAGGGCGACGACACACTTTGTGTAGTGCGTTGCCGACCCTTTTTTCTGCACGGAACATTTGGCGCACGGCTTGTGATGTGCCGTTTGCTTTACTTTATAATAGGACAGATAAAACGGTTTTTTTGTCCTTTAGGCTGAGTATAAAAATCGGGGTCGTTTTTTTCTGTCAATGGTGATTCGGAGTGCGCATAATTTCGAATATTCAGCCATGGGCTGATTCTGTACTTTATCGACATTGAGATCGAGTTTGTTACACATTGTGACTCATTGCGACAAAACAGAGAGGACATTTTTCTTATCGTCGAGGTTGTAGACGCCATGGCAGTGGCGGCCATCGGATTTCTCGTGGAGGGGATATTTCCAGAGCTCGCCTGCCATGGGATATGCATTTGGTCCGCCGCCTGGCCATTTGTCGGCACAGTCGGTGATTGCTTCAAGCCTTGCCTTGAGCTTGACTGGATCGATGATCGCATTTGATATATCGGGAATAGAAATTGCGGACGGTTTTACGATCGAGGTTTGGGATATTGGCCTTTATAATCAAATCGTTATCGTCGTCGGATTCAACCAGCCTCTTGTAGTACTGGTACGTGAAAAAGCAGCATATTTGTCCGAAATAACCTTGCCTTTGATATTTGTGAATGCTGTTAGCAATATTGAGAAGAGTGACCAGAGGAGGATACACAATCGAATAGAAAACTCTCGTGGTTTAAAGTTACAGTCGGTACAATAATCTTGCCCATCAAATAGCTGGCAGACGAGGTTCGGGCCCAAAGGCGGAAGACTTATTATAGAAATTCGATTACAATCCTGAGAAATCACGCGGGTCCTAGCATACGTGTTTTTGCTGTTGGTCCAGGCGTGTTTCTGTGGGTCTGGAGGATACGCTTGCGCTCCTCGGTGTCTTTCTCTTTCGCGGACGTTCTGCCTTTCTTCTTGACCTTGAGCAAGCCACGGCTGGTGAGGATTCTCGAACCCCGACCCTCTCGAAAAAAAAAAACAGGGAAAAGTGGTCTCTGACATATACACGTGGCTGATCTAGATCGTTTATCGCAGGCGGAATTCTAAAAATATCAATGAAATATGGTCATCTCGTTGCTCCCTGGAGCACCTCCAAATGCTCGATCCAGAGTCAGAGTTTTTTGAACTTGCTTCGCATCAGGTACTACGAGTGAGATTGATACATCGGATAGAGAGGTAAGCATGGTCCTTGAATTTATAATAAGGGAGTGCCATCACCCTCGCCGTTGCTGAAAAGGATCGCGGGGATTCGGTGAGCCTTTGGCCGTCCGTGATAACTCTCCCAGAACCCGGCACTCCAAAGTAATGGTTGTTGGCTGCCTCCATTCTTTTCTGGTTATTCACTTTTCTCAATCGAGTTGCTCTCTCTCAACACTTCGGCTTCCACTCATTCGCTGTTTACTTCTATCTCGAAATGTCTCTGGACACGAATTCCTCGCCACAGGTTCTCCATACTCCCTCCATCTACGGTATTTCGACATGGCAGGCCCTCCATAGCAACTACTCCCGTAATAGCATGATGGGAATCAACTACCATGTCATTCCATGGCATGCCATACTCATCCAGCGCCTCAGTATCACCAGAGCTCCGTCGTGTAATCGCGGCAGCTGACACTTGTTTCTCCATGTTGCGAAAAGCTGCTTCGTTGCGAGATGTGAGGAGAGCTGAAAGGCCATAGCGTTGTGCGCGTGTGTATAAGGCAAAAATGCTAGGAAGGGAGACGCTGAGCAGGGTGAGTGGAACTTCGACTATCAACCAGCCCATTGGGACGATGACGTTGTCTGGTGATGTTTAGTAAGGTGTATATCAGATGTTGTGTAGAAAACAGGAGTGTAAAGCTTTGAAGAGAGCATCATGTGAGATCTTTTCGTCCAGCTGAACGAACAAGAAGCAAAGCTAAAATCATGAGAAACGAAAAGGTACGTACATGAATCCTCTGTTCCTTCATTTCGGGTGAGCGTAATCAGTCGACCTATGGAAATAGCCACAACACTACATCACCATCAGCATTCTTCACATTCTGCGGACTTCTTTCTCTCTCACTTACCAGTATCCACTCACAAACGCCCCACCAACCAGCAGCTTCTTGCTCGTCTTGAGTCGTAACCCCCAAAGCATCGGCAACGGCAGCACCACAATCGCCATATCAATAGCCACACTCGTCGCCGCACTACTCTCCCCCAAGACATAATTATCAATACAACTCCCATCAATCCCCATCTCCCAAGCCTTTGCTATCGGACTGCATTGAAACACCGACACGAAGAAATATGCAACTACCCATGCTGCATTCAGCGCAGATACGATCCATATAGCAAGGCGGAAATGGGGGTGGGCTGTGAGATCGAAGACGCGGATGTAGAAGCAGAGTGCTGATTGTTTGGCTAGTGCTAGCGAGAGGGTGAATAGGGGGTAGGAGATCCAGATTATGAGGAATACCCGGGTGGACTGGGACGAGGACATTTGCCAGACGTGTTTGCCGAAGCCTTGGGTGGTTGCGTAGATTATTGAGCTGCTTTCTGCGACGGAGATTGCCTGGGCGTAGATTGTTAGTTGAAATGTCAGCTCCTGTGGTCTTTCTGCTCTGTCCTGGTCTTTGAGATTGGTGGTACTTTGAGATGATGGTTTTCGAGAGTCCAACTTACTAGAGATGTGAATGCAAACCAGTCGTCCCACCATAGGAGTCTATGATTTATTGAGAAAGTTGACTTGTTGACCCAGCGTGACCAGAGACGGAGAGCAGAGGCAATGATTGGGACGGTTATCATGGCGATGCATAGACCGACAATAATTGATCCCTTGTCTTCAGTTTCGGCCATTTTGATAACGGACAGCATAGAATGCTGCCTGGAGTCATGTCACTACTTCGTAAGTCGTGGAACGTGAGAATCAGAGCCGTCAATTAGAGGTTGTGACAAGAGAAATGAAGTCTTGTGAAGCGGAGACATGGTGTTTGCAAGAACATCTCGACTCGCGGCTTACTAGAGTCAGAGTCGTAAGCACTGGATCATGAGGCTCAGTCGTTGCTTGAACAAATGAAATCGTGCTTGGCGGATTCTGATCTTACGCAGAATGTTTCTCGCATCCTTCGTGGGGGCGGACTGCGGCCCAATGAGAAGACGACGTCTGATTTTCCAATTTCCACACGTAAGACCCCGGGAGCGAGAAGGATCGCATATATAGATTAGAACCCCATGGGCGGTTTGACCATCGACGAGGATTAAGACTCAAGAATCTGGAATTTGATAAGTCTTGGACGTTGGAAAAGTTGAAGCCGAAACTGGGCTGGCCCCCATGAAGGTGATCTTGAGAGTGATGCACTATCTTGAGCAGCGCCTCGTAACCCCATTGCAAGCACTCGTTGAATATGCCAGTCATCAGGTTGAAAGTCATCAGGATGTTCGATGTGATTTCGAATTTCAGACCAGGCAAACAACGTGAAGTTCTTTATCATGGAACTCAAGTCAAAGAAGACTCGAGTAAAGCACGACGATGACCTGTATCGACAAAGAGGGAAAGGAGACCGAAGCACGATCCAGTTGGACGGAGATGGACGGAGGTAAATATGGCAAACCCGGCAAGGAGACATCATCGCAGCATTTCACAGCCCCTTCTCTCCGCGAGTCGATGAAGACATCTCAGGAACTCCAACAACTTCATTCCCTGCTCTCCATCACAAGCCATGCAATTTTGTAATCATACACTCTGATGATACTCTCTGTGACAAGCCATGCAACTCCACATCATGAACGATCGTCAACGCCATCTTTTTCTTTTTGCCGGGACAGTGTCCCTTCCACCAGCCAACACCATGCATTGATTCCTCAGCGCCGGAAAAAACCTCCTAGGGTGTGTGTGCGTGGGCCAAAGTGGGTGAATTGTGCATCAAGACCTTTTGCACTTAGCATCTCGAACCAGCCATCTCGCGCCGCATGTCAAGCACCAATTTTCATACCAGAGTAAGAATCCCACACCAACCCCCATCTCCACCCCCATCTCCAAAAAATCAATCTCATCGATACCAAGAACGCACATTATATCATATCAATCTAGCTTCTCCAGCCCCTCCACCTGACCACTCACCTAGCTAACACTCTGCAAAAACTCCCTCTCCCTTACCCCCTCATCCTGCACCCCACCCATCTCACCCACCTTCCCACCCCCCTTCGGCACCTCCGCCTTAGCAGTCCACAACACCTGACCATCACCCACCGGTGCATTCTGCTTCTCCTTCTCCTTCTCACTCTCTTCCTCCCCCTTAGCCTGTTCCGACTTCTCCGACTCCCTGGGAAGTCTCATCGCAAGCAACACATACTCTGCTCGCGTCATATGGTCCATAATATCATTCATATATTCGCGCACTTTCTCAGGCGGCGCGACAACTTTCGCAAGCGTGTCAAGCAGACGAGGAGAATGTGCGAGGATCCGCACGGTGACAGGCTGGTAGTAGTCGAGGTCTGGATCGTAGCGTAACGAGTCGCCACTGCTGCCCTTTCGGACGATCAAGAATGATGCAACTACCTGCTGGCCATCGGGAAGAAATTCTAGTATACTGAACTTGGGGAATAAAAATCGGTCGCCGGAGCCGCCGGTGAATTCGAAACAGACACCGGCAATGTCTGATTTGGGAGGGGCCACGGGTCCTTTGGAACGAAGGGCTTGTGGCTGAGGAGGTGGTGCTGCCTTGGGGGTTGGAGGTTTTGGGGGAGCGGCCTGGACCGGGGTGGGAGGTTTTGGAGGGGCAACGGGCGCAGCAGCCGGAGCAGGAGAGGCCGGTGGCGGAGGATTCGCCGCCGGAGCATTCGCTACTGGAGCTGGCATTGGGCGTTGACCAAGAGGTGGTTGAGCTGCAAAAGGCTGAGAAGTCTGAACGGCCTGGGCAGAAGGTGCGGGAGGGGGTGTAGGACGAGGAGTGGGCTGTCCGCTACAGTTTCCTGCGGTCCTGCGGGCTGCAGCAAGAGCAGTCAGTTCATCGATTTGAACTTGGAATCTTCTCAATTGATCATTGTTCGCTTCGCCATCAGCGACAACTCTCATGAGTGACTTCAACTCTGGATCTGTAGCAGCTCGTTCAGCGAGCATTTGGATAACGGGGTCAGCAGTCTTGGTGGTTGGGGGAGGCGGTGCAGGCACTGGAGCAGACACAAACGGAGCAGGTTGTGCTGGAGGTGGTGGCTGCGGTGGATGTGCGGCAGGTGGCACTCCTGGTCCGGGTGGAATGTTTGGTCCATTTGCTGCTGGGGCCGGGTTCTGCGTAGGAGGAACAGGTGGCCTGGTAGCAGGGGCGACATTCGTCTGCGGTACTGGTGGTGTGGCAGTGGGATTGGATTGTGCTGGGGTCGGACTCTGGGCCGGCTTGGGCGGGGCTGGAGAAATGGATGCAGGCGCGGCTTGTGGAGAAGCTTGTGGAGGAGGAGCTGGCTTCGGGAGAGCTTGTTTCGGGGGCTGTGGTGTTGGTGGAGGAGGCGGCATGTGTACCCCACCCGGCGGACCATATTGTATGATGGGCCGGTACATTGGCTGTGGAGGGGGAATTTGAGGATGTTGTGAAGGCGTATCTTTGATAACGAACATGGTCGCTTCGAAGATATGAGGCTCAATCGTGATTGTACACGCTCCCAACTTCGTCATAGACTCCTTGGGCGGATTATTGGGGGTTTCGGGCTGGCCCTTCTTCCGAGAGGGCTTCGTCCAGTATTTCTCAAAGACACCTTCATGTAGGAGGCGTTGCTTGGATCTTCGGAGGGATTCGGCGAGCACACCACTGCCAAGGATTGTGTCAGTCTTCAACATCATGGCACATTGCAGAAAAGGCGACAACTTACCTCTCTTCGACGCTCTGGTAGTCCTTGGACGACAGATCATCCGGCTGCACCTGGGCCACAGTCGGCAGCGGCTTTCCGGCAGAAATGGAGCGTGGCAGAGCATCTTCGGCGGAGGGGGACGGAGCAGCGGGAGCGGTGGGAACTGGCGTGGCGGCCGGTGATGAGGCCTTGTCGGACGGAGTGACAGTTCGTTTCTTCGATGGAGGCTCCAAACGCGACGAGGCACGCGATGAGCGCTTGGTTCCTCTCTTACCCTCCATGGTGTTGAGTGGGAGGTTGGTGAGGATCGCGAATTGAATTGACACGCGCGGGTCGGCGGAAGGGGCGAGTTTTGGGGGAATGGCCTCATGCGCCGCTCAGGACACCTGGGAGAGGCCTCTCTGTCGCATGAGGCTTTCTGGCAGAGCCGCAGCACAAAGTGTGGGAGTGCGAGTGAGGTTGGCCGCGCTTGTGATGAGGTCGTTGTCCGAGATGTTGAAGTGAGGATGGCGATGACTAAGCAAGAAAAGGCGGCGCCTGCCCACTTTGCTCCGCCGAGCCGCCTTCGGTCTTCTTCCTCACCACCTGAGGTTTGACATTGATATCGCGAAGATATCATTCATGTTCACGGTCAATTATCTCAAGCAGAATTTCTTTCTTTCCCGTTTGGCTCAATAGTGAGCGTTTTCCTTCTTGCTTCTGCTCCCAAACTCATTGCACGTGCTCCCCAAACGAGACACTTTTCCTTCCTTCGTCTGCTTATCTTCATGTTCTCTCCAACTCTCTTTCCTGCAAGCGGCTATCTCATCTCCATCGACACGAGCAAGCCCTACCCGATCCACCTCGATACTCAATAGCTCCCTTCTTGATGCAACGGTATGATATCCTGCCTTAGGAAAGTGAAGGACCTATTCCGTCCGTCTGCTACTCTACGCCATGGCCGGGGCCTCGCAAGAATGAGATGTCCCTCCATAATATTACTCAAGTGCAGTTGCAGCATATGCTTCTCATCCACACAAACCAGTCTCATCTCTCATATCTTATTTCGTCCCGGACTTGATGTCTTGAAGCAAGGAGCTGACAAACCTGTCAGGATTCGTGGACTCGACTTGAGCAGCGCTTCTCATCACATACCAGTTATGCTAGGCCTGTCGCCCCGAGCCACATGGATCGCGGGACTTGTTGCTGTCTACGCTGTCATCCGGGCCAGCTTTGAAGTCTTTCCCTCTATTCAGCGCTTGTAAGCTGCATCCCTACCATGAGTACCTGCTTCGATCTCACATGAAAGCCAGTGCCATCTATGCTCACCGCATCCGCTCGCCATATTTCTGGCTCGATCCAAATGATCCAATTCAGTCAGGCTTCGCTCGTAAGTTCTGAGATCTTTCAGCTTCCTGCTCACATGCAGGACGTGCATTTTCCAATCGACGAAAATGGCTCTTACCGTTCCCAGTCACCGTTACGGGTTGAAAGTACACATTCGTATCTGTCATATGTAAACGACTAACAAAATACAGCGAACCAAGTCACGCCCTTCCCAGTACCCATCAATAATGATGAGTTCTTGTATGCATGGCAAATAACGCCACTCGACCTCTATGCACAACCTGGCTTTCAACAATCCCTCGGCCTGTCTCCCTCCGAGGCGAGCGATATCACAATCGAGCCTTCATTCAATGCACTGCTCAAAGACCCCGACACTAGACTCGTCATCTCTTTCCACGGAAATGCAGGAACAGTCGCCCAAGGTTATCGACCAGAATTGTACCGACTTCTCGGAACATCAAAGACTTTCGTATGGGCCATCGACTACCGCGGATTCGGCAAGTCATCAGGCTCCTCGATCCCGACAGAACAAAGCCTCATCGAAGACGGCATAGCAACAGTCAATCTAGCAATCAAGAACGGCATTCCCCCATCAAAAATCGTACTAATGGGCCACTCACTCGGGACCGGCGTAGCTGCAGCCGTACTAGCTCATTTCTCCTCATCGCAGACCGTTTTCGCCGGCACAGTCCTCGTCTCCGGCTTCTCAGACATGCAGAGTCTCCTCACCATCTCACCCACCTACTCCATCGGTGGCTTCTTGTCTGCTGGCATTCTGCTATGGCCTACAGCCAAAATAGTCGATACGTGGCCTTCTGCCGAAAGACTCGCACATGCTGTCCGAATGAACAAGCAAACGAGAATCCATATCCTGCATTCCAAAAACGACTGGGAGATTCCGTGGCATCATGCAGATCAGTTGTTTCTAGCTGCTGCGAATGCTACTACTGAGGCGGGAATGGATGCGGAACTGGTGCAGAAGATGAAGGCGAGGAGTACGGTAGAGACGGGAAATGGGGGGTTTACGAGTGTGTGGAAGAGTGCGGAGACGACTGTCGTTGAGGAGATTGTGAATTGGGGTGGGCATAATGGGATCTTGGTGGGGTCGAGTGTGATGAATGCTGTTTTGCTGTGTTTTCTTGAGGCGCAGTAATGATGAGGGTTTTGGGGGATGTTGGGGTCTTGATCATGTCATGATGCAGTGAGTAATCCATATTTTGTTTTTGATTTCTGTCTTGTCTCTGTTTTCTTTGGTGGACTACTGCCTCGGGGAGTGGCCGAAAGAGTGCTTGCGGTGTTCCATCTTCATCTGCCAGCTTGCAGCAAATCATCACAGCCATGGGCACTGTTCTCGACTTCCAGCTGAGCTATCAGACATCGAATACGTTTATGATTCTCTCGCCCGCTTCCGTCTTTCGTTTCCCTCAGTCATCCGGATGTCGGCGCGATTCCTTTCCTGGGTTTGGTGCTTGCTTTGGTATCTTTAGGCTGATCGCTTTAGTTGACATCTCTAGGTCGCATTTCTAGTCGACATGGTGTGTTTGGCTACCTACCGCTGTATTATTAAATACAGCGGGACGAAAATAGTCTGAATACGGCTGGTAGTTCCCGAGTATCAAAAACAATTCCGTTATTGAGAATATCCGGAGTCTTTTGGAACCTCTCGATTCCCGTGGAATACCAGAAATTATCTGGAATTGTTCGGGTTGTTCGGAACAACTCAGACGAGGAGAGATTCATCTGATAGTTAAGCTGGATGTTTTTGACCGTATCATCTAACTCCCTTTTCTCGTGCCACTGAGCCAAGAGCGTATCAGCTGATTGCTGAGTATACATTCTAATTAGAAACGAGTACAGATAAGGTGCAGTATGCTTTGAGGCTCCTAAATCCTGCGCGCTATATTCTGGGCAAAATGCGGAGCTAGTACCACGAATTGGGGTTTGTGGTATCGGGCGGTGACATATGGGGTCGGCTGAAACCGTTGCACTGCTCCATCATTGGGAATCTTCAACATTGCTACGGGGAGAATTGAAACAGAAAATAGCAAAGAACTCTGTTAGGTGAGTTGTGCAAAGCAGCCCTACCATTTCAATTATGTACCATTCAAACAGCTACTACAGCCTTCAACGGCTTCTGCACCGAAGCTCGCCCATATGGAACTTTCTATGTGTCCCCTCGAGGCGTAAACGCCACCATAGTGTGTTCCTTGGGGATCATAGCTGCGCGCCATGAAAACCCACGAGATGCATTTTTCTCAACAAGAGCAAGGTCATAGTTCATGACAATTTGACCTAGGATGACTTTCATGAAAGCCGCAGAGTAGTATCTCCCTGGACTGCATGTCATCGAATTAGTCACGGCTTTCGCTCACGAGACTCAGAGCACAAATGGATCACAGAACTTACCAGGCCATTCGTCCTGTTCCCCACATGAGGAATGAGTCGTCAACATCAGCGAGCTTTGATGGCTTGGGCTGTGAGACGTGGGACGGTAGTAGCTCCCCAGGAACCAGAGCCGGGTCCACGAATCTGAAGCCGTTGAACTCCAAGGGTGCAGGGTAGTAATCTGCCTTTAGATTTATGGCACCGGATGGAGCGCAAGTCCAGTCACCGACGGCAAGCTTTGTTCCGTCGGACAACGTGAATGGTTGGAGCGCACAGCGACGTACACTCACTTGTAACATCGTCAGTCTCGGGACTGAGAATTCCAGCAACTGGATGGGGGCTTACTTGACTCCACAGGTGTCAGACGTGCCGACTCCTTGATGAAACTATCCAGAAGTGGAAGTCCCTTGGCAGTACGCTCAAACTCTCTATAGTTTGCATCGAGTTCCTCGCGGAGATCCTTGATATACTCGGGATGGATACACAAGTCATGGATTACCCAAACAAGTGTCTGGCGGCCAAGTCAGTGATGATCATGACAAATCGAGCGAATCAATTCACCGTCGTGAGAATATGGACTGAGCCAAACCAAATTGCCATCAGTTCATAAATGACGCGTTCCGCTGACCAGGGGTTGTTTTTTGGTGCTGTTTCGACAATCCACTGGATACAATCGGCCTGGAAATAATTAATACTCGAAGCCGACATTCATACAATAGCACGTACCCGTTTGGGGAAGTCATGTCCCAAAGCTTTCAGGTCCCTTTCCTGAACACGCTCTTCAGCAGCGGGAACTAGACAGCTGAAGAATTCCTTGTGATTTCTGAGTCGGCGAGTGAGTATCCCGCCGACGACTCTGCCATTTGTATTAGCCGGCGATGTTTTAACTCAGATTCTTAGAAAAGGTATGCATACGGTGCAACAAATTTCGGCATTAGCTTGACGATCTCGGCTGAGATCAAAGTCTCCTCGACGTAAGCTCTAGCCGCCTTGATGAAGACCGGATTTTTTGCTAGATTGAGCCACGTCAGTGAGTAGTCAAGGACACAAAATAAAGGATGGCATACCCAGTTCTTCTCCAAACAACGATGTTGCATTTAGCAAAACCACCATATCCATCACCATAGGATATACCGGGGAATGAATAGCACCTGGGATAAAATTAGCAAAACCTACCAGAGATTTCGGCCAAATCTTACCATTAACAACGGCATGATGAGACCTGAGTTCATCAAAGCGGACTCTGGCCGCTACGCTGAGACGTGGAAGAAGCTGTGGTAGGTTGTTTGTCAGAAGAGTTCGAAGAGTTTTGATGAATCCAACGCCTTCCACGCCTCTCCGATCAAACCAGTTGAAACCATTCATCGTATAGATTGGCTGCAGCATCTGTGGATACAACGTCAGCCTAGGAAAGGAAACCAAGGCAAGTACACAGACATGCTTTGCTGCTCCATTCAGAGAAAGAACGGTGTCGGGTGCCTGATCAACTTCCTTGATATGCTTGGCTGAGGATACAAAGACCATACGGGTATCGGGTGCCAGAATCTCGTAGGGCTGGCCGTCTGACTATCAAGTATTCTGTTAGCTGACCACTCATCGATGGCTTGCTTTGCGATGGAATTACTTCGTCATATCCATACTGGATGATGTTGCGCCCGTTGAGAAGGTAGGACCAGGCCTGCACCCTCTTCTTGACATAACTTGACAATATGTCGTAGATTCGAAGTGGGTTGACCTGATTTATTAGCAGAACTTATCACATAGGGGTTGACTAGACGCATCAACTTACTAGTTTGGCTTTTGACGCGAAAACAAAGCAGAGGAGGAGTGCGAAAAGCAAAAGCAGAGTACAGCCAAAAACTCCAGGCTCACTTGTGCCAAACAAAGAAAGAACTGTCATAACTGAGATCTCTGAAGAGCGGATCCGCAGTGTTGTTCTTGCATTTCTTGCTCTAGGGGGTGGACGTTTTGGAAAACCGATAGAGAAAGGACTGGTTTATTTATGGGGCGGTGATGTTTGTAAATAACACGATTTGACTCATTCATGTAAGGCTCCACGAGACTGAAGAAGCCGCTGTTAGACTTCAAGCTTTTCATTCTACCGAAGGCTCACAGAGAATCACAGAGAGCAGAGAAGAACAGCAGATACAAGGATTTCAAGACGAGACCAATCCAAGGCTCCAGCTGGCACTCGATGATAGTTGGTTGTTGGCTTTGAGCGGCTGCGCCGATATCAACGTTCTGGTCCGATCCTACACCTCCTCGCCACACCACACATTTTCGAACAAATGTACCTGCCAATACAATGTCTTGGCAATTTATCGGATGCTCTTTGAGCGAGGAAAGCAACAAGTGGCGTATTTCAGGATTCTAGACCCGGTGTTCTCTCTCGGAAGTGCCTTCATTGCATTAAACATGTGTATACGCGCCGCAAGTCCCTGTCACCTCGGAGGCAACGTTGGAATCGCATGTCCACCTCATGCGCAGAGCGAGATGGGACAGGTCGCTACCAAACTACCGGAACTCAAGGCAGCTCCGGGGATTTGTCCCGTTTCTATAGGCGCCGGGGTTTGTGGCGCTTGTTAGTTTACAAGGATTGCTGCCAGCTGCAAATTTAGCAGCTGCATGCAAATTACCAAGGGCATACTCGTCCGCAACTTCATGCATATTACCAACTGTATTGCACATTTGTCCGCTACCGTGGGCAGGGGACGACGCGCGGTAACCTGTAGCCCTAGGTAAGTTGGTGACTCTGAATGCAGTAGAGGCCGTGATCATCTGCCGAATCCTTGAGGATGCCACACTGATCGACGATAATTCCCAGCTGGCCCTTTCCACATTTCACGTCAAACTTAGCGGAATCATCAGCAACTACAGCTCAAAGACGTCGAGGCAATTGAAGGATCCAGCACGACCGCTTCCACGTCTCGACATGTCAGATATTCTGCCCACCGAGGTTTCACCTCAAGCAACTCTTGCCTCCTTGATTATTTGTTTTCTTGTCGCTGCTATTGTTGTTTTGATCCGTCTTTCGGCAGTCTACCATGGTTCTCACAAAGTGTTTGTCGACGACTGTGAGTCCGAAAAATACGACTGGCAGATCTTCTAACTAATTTGTGTATGATACAGACCTTTCTATTTTAGCTGTTATTTGTCTTGCTGCCGAATGTGGCATATATTATACTGATAGAGTCGGTAAGTGATGTTTACTCTCCCGCTCAAGACCGATACCTTCACAGATGAAGTCCAGCTAACAGGATATAGTACTGAACAATCCAGAGACTACAGTAACTTTCATTGGAAACGTGAGGAATCTCATCCCCCGCAGTCGCCGGTACTAGACTTACGAAGCTCTAAACATTAGTTTATCATCGCTGCCGGCTATGTTGCGGTAGCTGCGTGCTACACATGTCGACTCCCGATTGTGGTTCTCTATCTACGACTCTTCGGTGTCAAGAAATGGCTTCGCCTTGTATCTTACATATGGCTTGTCGCATATCCGCTGTCTCTTCTTGCTGGTGCCATTTTCACAACTGTCAGATGTGGTCCCACGGCGCGAAACCCCGATGGCAGTTGGTTACAGGCATGCATTCATGATGGCCTGATTGTGGGTGTCGTGAACGGCACTACATCAACTTTCAGCGACCTTCTGCTGTTCGTTCTCCCGCTGCCTGTGGTTTTCCGTTTACAGCTTCCCCTCGGTAAGAGGATCAATTTGGCAGTGGTCTTCATGACAGCTATCCTGTATGTATTTGGACATTCTACAGCTTCCTATCTATGCGGCCTGGTATCTAATTATGACGAATTCTCAGTGGAATCACTGCTAGCGCCGTCACACTGTACTACCGCTGCAGTTCCTTTGCTGGAGTTAGTGATAATGAAATTGGGCAAATCTTGGGACAGTAAGTAACAAACGAGGTGCGATTCCAAACTGTCCAGGTCTGATCTGTCGTTGTACTTAGGGTCATAGAACACACCGTTGCTATTATTGTTGGGTGTACGCCCGCTCTGCGCCTCTTTTGGATTGTTCAGATCATGGACTCCAAGTTGTATTGGAAGCTTCAGACTGTATTCTCAAGCTTGGGTACCTCGCGCACGTCGACTTTACCATCTGCGAAAGAGAATTCCGGAGCTAGCACCGATCTTATTGTCAGTGCACAAACTGATTACATGGAGCTTGGAGATGTGCAGCTCCCACCTCGTTCGGTTGAAAGCAAGTCCATGTCTGTCAACACGGATCGCAGTTGAGTCACTAAGGGAACATGGTCAAACACTCTAGAAGCTTGGTATTTGGAAACTCGAGAATCTGTGATCGAGCAATATTGGATGAGAGGCGGGAATAGGGATTCTGGCATTACTGAAAATGTATTGTAACGCGCTTTGATCGAGTATTGGATTCAAAAACTCGTTCAAAGTATTCACCTACAAGGTTCCAGAATCCTGCAATCTTCTGTGCAAGTAACTGCATGTATTTGACCTGATTCTTTGAATAGCTAGAGTAAAAAGCAGTGGGAAGGCTGGCGCCTGCGGCGTCCTCCGGCTGGCCCCCACAGGCCTCAAACCCCCCTGCACTTTGCTCAGCAAGGGTCGTACATCCTGTATGTTAGCATGAGCAAACCCTACATAAACTTCTCAACTACTGCAGCGAGGTGGGTGGGAGTCAGGTGATGCCCCAACGGTAGAACACTATAAATGCTTGTTTCAACTCACCTCGCTTCCATTTTTTGGCAACTAGATCTCCAGAACACCCCTCCTTCAACTCGATCCTAAATCTTCGCCAGCAGCTCTGTCAACCCATTTACAAGAATCAACTCCAGACATGTCTGAATACACCTCAACGATCGAAGGCTTCCAGCGCGCCATGACATGGAGCCTCACTGGTCCTCCCGAAGACTCAGAGGCGTACGCTGATGCCACCGCAACCCCAACCTTCTACCACATCATGAACGGCCAGCATCTCACGAGAGATACCTATGTCAAGGGCATTGAGGAGTGGCGCGCCAAGATCAGCGACTACGAGCCTGTAGTGTAAGTTTTCTTGTACATCTGTATTCCGTTCCCAAGAACATGCAATTAACACGGTTCTTGACTCGATAGCCACGAATTCCTTCGAGACGGAGACCAATTGGCCGCGCGGATGACAGGCACGATCAAGGTCGAGTCGGCTGATACCCAGTTCGAGAGCTTCATGTTCGCCAAAATCGACAAGGAAAGTGGTAAGATGGAATGGATGATCGAAAGGTCTGTTTGGGGGCCTGTTGGTGGAGCTTCTGAACATGGGGTGTAGTGAGAGTAAGATTGTGATTGGGGCATGATTCTTGTTCGAATAATGCATGTCGCGTGAAGTCTAGTTCAGGTCTATTGTAATTTGTCGTCTTGCAGGCTGCGAGTTCTCCTAGCCCATGTACAAGGCAGAAATAGGAACGTGCATCTAATGACCAAGGAACATAAATTCTCAAATTGGAGGTAGTCCCGCGTGGGCTGCAGCCGCTGCATGCATGTGCAACAAGTCCATTTGAACAGGCTGTATCTTGATATCGATTTCCTCCCGAAACATGGGGATCGGAGGTGTTGGATGCACCACACGGCCCCCAAATCGCATCGAGCGTCCCCTGAGGTCAAGGAACCGTTGGGTGCCTGGAGGTACCCCGCACATAAAACCTGTTTCTGTGAACATGTAACCCAAGGCTTTCCAAAATATCGGGTGTTGGTCCCAGCTTATGCAGGTCCCATATGCGTGATGTACTTTTTGTGATATCACCCCCAATGTTGGTTTCGGGGATATGCCTTAGGATGTACAAGTATA
Organism: Cyclaneusma minus; assembly: GCA_037179335.1. Lineage (NCBI taxonomy): Eukaryota > Fungi > Ascomycota > Leotiomycetes > Marthamycetales > Marthamycetaceae > Cyclaneusma > Cyclaneusma minus. The sequence continues at coordinate 5,037 of JAKZHN010000047.1, read as the reverse complement.
GACTGGAAAGCGGGGGGTCAAGGCGGAGGCTGTTAAGCGCCTGAGTGGTCGCGATTCGGTTCAGACAGGCCCAAGGTAGATGGACTTCGCTGTTCTGAGTCCCAGTTAGCAGAGCTAGAACACGTTGCAGACACGTGATATGGAGAATTGGAGACTGATCTGGGAAGAGCCGGATTGACAGATCCTTGAGAATGTGGAAGCTGCCTACAGCCTACATCTACACCGTGTGACTCAGACGGTGTCATCGTCGGTACACACCCTGGACTCTCTGGAGCCAAACATTCTTCGATACACATGATTCACGTAGATCAATGTAGAGAACTCGGGCCTCCGTCATCAACCTGTCATCAGCTTTCACCCACATCATGGAGACACTAAACAGTGAAATGAACACGATACGTCTCACAACTTGAATTGTCCAAGCACCAACATTCAACGTCCCACCGAAATCCTGGTATTTCGAACGCCTTCCCCGTTTCAAACACCTACTTTATACATACGCCCTTGCAGCAATGCTCTTCCACCTGCCCTCCATCACCCTCGGTTCAATCACATCACCATCTTGCAGAATGCCCTCAAACACCACCTTCCCTTCATCACCAGCACCGAGCAGTCCCCAGAACTCGCCCTGCACGCCTCCTCATCCGTTGAAGGATATCTGCCCTCTTTGAGTCTTCCGAAATTCGAGTGCTCCATTCCGCTTGTCCTCTGCGCGCCAGCCGAACTCTTTGTTGGCTTGATTTGCCAGACCGGCGGTGTCTTCCATTTGCAGAGTGCCTTCTTTGGGGCCGATGGAGAAGCTGCCCCAGAGTCTCTGCTGAGGGTTGCGCTTGTCGATAACGAGACGGAGGGTGCTGTAGAAAGACTCGTCGTTGTGGAAGGCGGTGATGGCATAGGAACCAGAGACTTGCACAAAGTCACGGTTGGCAGCGGGGACAGCGGCGGCGAAGTCGTGGGCTGAGTAAGGTGGGGGAGGTGCATCGGGCATGTAGCGGTCGTTTTCGTGGTCGAGGAGTACGGGATCTTGGCTGCCGGAGAACTTGGAATTGCCTTGTTTTCCTTTCGATGAAGATGGATGATTGTACTCGGTGGTAGCTTTGGTGGATTTGGATGGCTTTGCGGGAGCAGGTTTCGTGGACTTGGCCGGAGATGAAGTTGCAGTCTTCTTGTCAGTAGCAGTGGATTTTGGGGCAGTGGACTTGGGAGCAGCCGACTTAGCAGTAGACTTGACTTCCTTCGTAGCGGTCTGCTTCGCTGGAGTTGTCGCGGCTTTGCTGGGCTTGACTGTCGTCGACGCAGTAGCAGTCTTGCTCTTCTTGTTCTGCTGAATCTCCAAAGTCACATCGCCAACTTTGACAGACACAGTAGTACTCGTAGCTTCTTCCTCCAACTTCCTCTTCTTTCCCTTGGCTGGCGCAGTTTGTTCCGTGGCAGCATCTGCTTCCTTCCTGGCTTTCCGCAAAGCAGTGGCATAGTTCTTCTTCATCTCCGTCTCCAATTGCTGAATCCATCCAGGCAGCTCGAGTGACTTGGCATTGATGGCAGTCGTGAGGCGCACCTTGGCCGTGTTCTTGTCCTTGGAACGGGGCAAGCCATAGTGCAGAAGCTGTGCCTCATACCAGTGAGCGACTTGGTCTGTGACAACAGCCCTCTTCTTGGGCAGAAGCAGATCTTTGAGTTCGGCAAGCGAGGCACGGGGATGGCGTTTGTTGGGAGCGACTTCGGCGAAGAAGGTGTCGCGGTACACGAAGTCGCCCTTTCGAATTTCTGTGTCAGCCATGATCGGCGAATGACGTGACTGTGCAGGAAAGCAAGGAAATGTGATGTCAGACGCGATTAAGAAATATGGAGGTTTTGATGAATTGCACGAAAGGAGATGGAGTTGGCACACGCGCGGAAGAGGCGGGGGAGACGCGAACTTAATGGATAAGCGCTTATCAGCACGTGATTTCGGAGGCTAATTTGTCGGTTTCGCGAAGACATCGACCTCAGCTTCGCGACCTCTCTCTTCATCCTCACCACCCTCGACTCACGACCCCCCGTGCCGATTCCTTTCGACCTGACATTCTCGACATTCGCTGGGTCCTCATCATTCACAATGGCAGACTTCACAGCCTACCCGCCCGACATGGCTCCCCAAAACGCCCTCGTCGCACGACAATCTGCCTCCGTCGACCACGCAGTCGTTCCCTACACAGCCGACAATCTGGTGCGACCGAGCCAAGGTCCTTCGAATCCCTTCAAAGACGAGACGAATGGCCTGAAGCGGAAGAATGTGCCAACGGGCTGGGCGCGCGAGACCTACATCAGCGAACACACCTTCAGATCACAGCATCGGGCGGTCGAGAGACGGGGAGGGCCAGATCAGGAATACGTGGGTGGAGCTGCTGCAAAGGAAGAGGCTGCCAGGATACGAGCGAAGAGGCAGAAGAAAGGCGATGCGACGGTGGCAGATGGAGATGGCGCATATGTGGGTCCATGGGCGAGATACAAACAGGAGGAGTACGAAGATGTTGAAGAAGAGGAGCTTGCCAGCGATGAAGAATACGAGGAAGTCGAAGAGGAGGATGTGGTCGAGAGTGGAACTGTCGTGCCGGCATTACCACAGGCTCTCGAGAAGCGAAAAGAGGCTGAAGATCAGGGCGCCGAGACATCGACTTTCCACGGGACCGAAGAGTACGACTACCAGGGCCGGTCATACATGCACGTTCCGCAGGATCTGGATGTTGACTTGAAGAAGGAAGAGGGCAGCATCAAGAACTATGCGCCAAAGAAGAACATCTTCACCTGGAAGAGCCATACGAAACCCATCATCGGCCTGCGCTTCTTCCCTGGCTCGGGACATCTGCTTCTTTCTGGAAGTGCAGACAGCACTGTTAAGATTTGGGATGTCTACCATCAGAAGGAACTCTTGCGGACATACTCTGGCCACTCGAAATCCCTCTCCGACATCACCTTCAACTCCACCGGTACCCAGTTCCTCTCAGCATCCTATGACCGCATGATGAAGCTCTGGGACACTGAGACCGGCCAATGCATCAACCGCTTCACCACCGGCAAGACCCCTCATGTCGTCCGCTTCAACCCCTCGCCAGAACACTCCAACGAATTCCTTGCCGGCATGTCTGACAAGAAGATTGTGCAATTCGACATTCGGACGCGCGAAATTGTGCAAGAATACGACCATCATCTTGCAGCCGTCAACACCATCACTTTTGTCGACGAAAACCGCCGCTTCATGACCACCTCGGACGACAAGTCACTGCGTGCCTGGGACTACAACATCCCCGTCCCCATCAAGTTCATCGCCGAGCCCTACATGTACCCGATGACTCGAGCATCCGCGCATCCGTCCGGCAAATACGTTGTATACCAATCCTCTGACAACCAGATCGTCGTATACGGGGCGAACGACAAGTTCCGCCAGAACAGGAAGAAGTCGTTCCGGGGACACAACAATGCCGGCTATGCGATCGATGTTGCGTGTAGTCCGGATGGGCAGATGGTGGCAAGTGGAGATACCGGCGGATTTGTGTGCTTTTGGGATTGGAAGACGTGCAAGATGTGGCATAAGATGCAGGCGAGTGATGGTGCTGTGACAGCTGTGCAGTGGCATCCGCAGGAGACGAGCAAAGTAGTCACGGCGGGTCTGGATGGCAGTATCAAGTATTGGGACTAGAGGCGTTCTTTTTTGCTTACTTCGCCGGCGGATGGTTGTTTTCCGATTCCGAGCATGGTAAGGGGTATGGAGTTGAGGCGTCCAAGATCATTTGCAGCATATCAGCGAATAGTGCTGCTCTTCAAGCAAAAGAATAGCCTGTTGCATAGGAGCGGACAGCGTTGTCCTTCGAGCACGACGGTAGCTTGCTCTCCCGAATACCACGTCTAAACTTTTCTTTCGCCACCACACATGCATGCTTTGAGTGTTCAACTGCGAAATTCAGGACATGTCATCTTTCGTCCTTTATGAAAAGTCATTGCCTCAGAGCTGGCTTGGTGGGCTAGTACGCCATTGCCGACACTCTCGGTCTCTCTGTTCGTTTTTGCATATCTCGATGAACACAGACTCATTGAAATGGGAATTCCCTGCCTAGAAGTGGCTTGCATCGCAGAAGCACTGGCAACCCTCCTGTGTGTTTTCATCCACTTTATAGCACTAGGAATGAAATCCAGCATCACAAGGCTCACCTCTGTTCGACGGCGTTACTGGTTTGGCTTTTGAGAATTTTCTTTTATCGGTAATCTACCCCCATGCCATAAAAACTTTTCGAAATTACCGGCATGCCATACCATTTTTGCCACGTGCCATAAAAAAAAGAAATTATTTAAATTCGAATATTAAAGAAAATACCCTGGTGTTTCTAAATTATTAAAAATCAGTAGTTAAAATTATTAACTAAATTTAATGTATATATTTATAAAATAAATATAGCTTATAAATTCCGCATGTAAAATAATGGCATGGCAGTAATTTTTCTATGCCAAAAATCCAGAGTTTTATTATTAATATTTTAAATACATTTATATAAAAGCTAGGGTATTTAATATTAAAATATAAAAAGACTATAAAAGATGCAAATTACTCCCATGCCAAAAATTTCCTTTCTATGGCATCCCGGTAATTTGTCAGGGTTGTCAGGGCCAGCAAATACCAAATTCGCTATCCAAAGCCGTAATCGCAGAACTAACCAGCGCATTAGAAACTAGGGGTAAAATGCGTGAAAAAAAAAAAAGAAAACCGAAAACACTAAATAAACAAAAAATATATAAAATCAAAATCAAAATCAAAACAGGGTCAGGGTCAGGGTCAGGGTCAGGGTCAGGGTCAGGGTCAGGGTCAGGGTCAGGGTCAGGGTCAGGGTCAGGGTCAGGGTCAGGGTCAGGGTCAGGGTTAGGGTTAGGGTTAGGGTTAGGGTTAGGGTTAGGGTTAGGGTTAGGGTTAGGGTTAGGGTTAGGGTTAGGGTTAGGGTTAGGGTTAGGGTTAGGGTTAGGGTTAGGGTTAGGGTTAGGGTTAGGGTTAGGGTTAGGGTTAGGGTT